>BQKZ01005709.1:0-27029 GCA_036244855.1 Temnopleurus reevesii | reverse complement strand
GTCGGGCGTGAGGGCGACATTTGGGGGGGTTGCTCGTAGGGAAAAGTTTCTGTTTAATAGATTTACGTTCTTGCGTTTGTTGGGGAACAAAGCAAAATGGATGAGAGAGGGTCATGTGGTTATTGATGTAAATTAGAAGATTTTTGCGGATACTCTGACACATTTAGGTTCGAATATGCCGTTATTCCTACAAGCGCTAAATGAATCAACCGCCAGCCGAACGGGGCATGGTGGATGGAGTGCCCTGTGGTATTATGTCTCTTGCTTGCTCTTTGTTAAGGCGATCCCAACACAAGCTTTGCTTTTAGGGTTTTTGCCTGCTTTACTTTTTACTATGTTATCTTGCATGTTCCAAACATATCAGATCTTATTTCTCAGCACAAGCCAACCCGCAGTCTCCGATCAGCAGACCAAGCATTGCTGTCCGAATCGCTCAGCCAAACAACCTGGCGTTACAAGAATAACCAAATTTTACCACCACTGGGACTTCTTGGACTGAAATATAAACCATAGCACTAATTAGGACATTGAAATCTGTGAGACATTATTTTGAGTAATTGAGCGCAATGAGCGCCCAGCTGAGGCAAGACTAGCGCTATACAAGAGGCCATCATCATCATCATGTTTATTATGTCTTTCTAAAAAGGAAATAAATGTTCTATGCAATTAAAAAAAAATTGTATGGTATTGAGTTCGCATTCAGTTTGCACGTCAAGCGATGTTGTGTTGGTGAGAGTGACACATGTCCTCATTTTTGTTTCGCGATAAATAAGCTATTTCTACATCAATTTTATTCAAACAAACTATGAAAATGCTCTTGAAAAATTGCATTACGTTAATATTTTTAATGCACCTCACAAAGTATTTAAATATCTCAAACGCCATCTCTCCTAAAACTGAACTATTTGAAATCCATTATATTTTCGCCAAATAAAAATGTAATATTCTTGGCATCGTCTTGTGGTGAAATTTGTACTGCAATGAACATTGACCTAGATTACGCCATCTCTGCTAAAACTGAACCAACTGGAAAGCCATCAGTATAGCCTTAGAAAAAATGAAATATACTTGTCATCGTCTTGTGGTTCAATTTGCCCTACAATGAAAATTGAACTAGATTACGCCATCTCTCCTAAAACTGAACCAACTTGAAAGCCAGCATACTTTTGCCAAATAAAAAATGTAATATACTTGTCATCGTCTTGTGGTGCAATTTGTCCCACAATGAACATTGACCTAGATTATGTCTCCTTCATTAAGATTTCATGTTAACACCTTCTGATGTAGTTTCCATCGGCCCCTGACTTCATGCATATTTAGAAGAGCCCTCTGAGTCCATTCATAACAAATGCCCTTTCATGTAGAATGCATCAAGAGAGACACCTTGGTCGGAATTCACAAAGGTAGTGTATTTTTAGACCCGGTCTAAGCCTGACTTGGGAAAATTTACATGTTAATGCGATGGTTTAATAGCACGTAGCCTACACACAAAAGTGGACCAATGAACTTGTCAATGGGGCAAATAATCAATCGCATTTATGCTTGATGTCAAACAAAATAAAAGACATTTGTGAATTCGATGCCCGGATGTGTTCTTCAGTGCAGGGGAGGGCTTCATCCAAACATTGCTTGAAATGTTGAAAAAAAATCAGAGGACTTTGAAAAATATGCTTGTCATTTTTTAAATGTAAAAATTTCATCCAAATATATAACAATGATAGTTTTTATTTAATCTGCGCCTAAGTATTCTTTGAAGGATTTTATATAATGAATGCTAACATGTTGTCCTTTAAACATACCCAAATACTTTTACTATTCTTCAGTTTCATCCTTTGTTGTTGTTGTTGTTTATGCTATTTTACAGTGATGCCTCACTATACTAATAAAATTGTATTGCTAAACTATGATTCATTTGTTTTGATGATGAATTGAATATATGCCATCTTATATTATCTTACATCAACAATGAAAGTGGCTCATTTGATGAGCAACAATTCACAATTACAGAACTTTGCCAGATTCGGTCAGGGAGAACTCCATTTTGATAGCTCCTATTCCTGTGCTCTCCATGTAAATCTATGTCAGTAGAAGCCATTAAAATTAACATTAAAAGATTGTTCACAGACATTCTTGGCACTGATTCAACGTTTCATTCAGGAGAAATCAGTCCTCATCCACCAGAAACAAGAAGAACAGATTTCTTGTCTCTTTCCGTTGAAACTTGGCAGAAGAAATTCTTCTCAGAAACAAGAGCATTAAAACATTCGGAGTAGCTAATCAGAAAAAGAGAGAGACAGATTCAGGCCTCGTTCAAATCTATATTTTTCAAAAATGGCTTCCACTAAACAAGTTCCCAAAGCCAGATACGAAGGCCAGTTCTGTACCGTTCAAATTCAGAGGCCCATAAATTGGCCTTCAAGACCACCTCTCGCAAAGTCAAGTGGTTTTGTTGCTATGACGATGAATAAAACAGCTAGGAATGTTCTTCCATGACACCTGCTGTACTCTACCATTGACTTCATGCATATAACNTCTCCATCTCCATCAGTTTTTAGCATGGAATTAAATTAATTATATTCTTTACTGCACCTACACAACTTGATAGCCTATATGAGCCCCTTACACATCGCCCCAAACCCTACTCTTCATTCATTGATCTGTCTTATGTATCAACTCAATTGAATGTCTCTGCAAGTACCCAAAGAGCCCCTTTGCAGCAATCACATTTGTACCTTGCAGAGACTTCATTCAAATTTAATGAATAAACCTTTTTCATTTGTCCCATAAATTTTCCCCTAGCCCTGGGAACACCTGAATGCTGTTAACGACCTGAGAAGGGTTTTTTTTTCTGTTTTCTGTTTTTATACACCACATTTCCTCCTGCTCAAATCCTTAACTGGACATACCCAATATCACATCCAGATTTGGTCTCTGGAAAGTTCATGTTAGCAACCCTGAGAAGGTTTGTGGCCAGTTGTTCCATGTTTACCCCAACAAAATGACACCCTCAAACCTGCCTAGGTCCAGAGCTGGGTAGCTTTTAGGTAGGAAAGTTTTGCAGTGTAACAGGGGTTCAACACATCCCTTCCAACCAAACTTTTCAAATTCAATCTGTCTTATGTATCAACTCAATTGAATGTATCTACCAATACCCAAAGAGCCCCTTTGCGGCAATCACATTTCCCAGCTACCTTGCACAAACTTCATTAAAATTTCATGAATAAACCTTTTTCATTTGTCCCCTATTTTTTCCCCTAGACTGTGAACACCTGAATTTGTGCGTAAGCCTCCAAGAGTATATTCATAACGTTCTTGTGATGTTGAATGCATTTGAAGACAATCTAAGGTAACCATTTCATATTATTGAATATTGTACTTTGGGGCCCTACATATCACAATATTGTTATGTTGCACATGGATAAAATCCTTTAAGAGTTCACAAAGCCACCATATTTTTGCCAAATAAAAAATGGAATATACTTGTCATCGTCTTGTGGTGCAATTCGTCCCACAATGAATGTTGACCTAGATTATGCCAGCTTCATTAAGATTTCATGGTAACACCTCCTGATGTAGTTTCGATCGGCCCCTGACTTCATGCATATTTAGAAGAGCCCTCTGAGTCCATTCATAACAAATGCCCTTCCATGGTGAATGCATTGAGAGAGACACCTAGGTCGGAATTCACAAAGGTAGTTTATTTTTAGACCATAGTCTAAACCTGGTTTAAACCCTGACTTGGGAAATTTACATGTTAATGCGCTTGGTTTAATAGCACGAAGCCTACACACAAAGATGGACCAACGAACATGACAATTAATCAATCGCATTTATGCTTGATGTCAAACCACATCTCTGTAACTTGGTAACAAAATAAAAGACATTTGTGAATTCAATGCCCGGATGTGTTCTTCAGTGCAGGGGAGGGCTTCATTCAAACATTGCTTGAAATGTTGAAAAAACTCAGAGGACCTTGAAACATATTCTTGTCATTTTTTTAATGAAACAATTTCATCCAAATAACAATGATGGTTTTTATTTAGTCTGCGCCTAAGTATTCTTTGAAGGGTTTTATATAATGAATGCTAACATGTTGTCCTTTAAACATACCCAAATACTTTTACTATTCTTCAGTTTCATCCTTTGTTGTTGTTGTTGTTTATGCTATTTTACAGTGATGCCTCACTATACTAATAAAATTGTATTGCTAAACTATGATTCATTTGTTTTGATGATGAATTGAATATATGCCATCTTATATTATCTTACATCAACAATGAAAGTGGCTCATTTGATGAGCAACAATTCACAATTACAGAACTTTGCCAGATTCGGTCAGGGAGAACTCCATTTTGATAGCTCCTATTCCTGTGCTCTCCATGTAAATCTATGTCAGTAGAAGCCATTAAAATTAACATTAAAAGATTGTTCACAGACATTCTTGGCACTGATTCAACGTTTCATTCAGGAGAAATCAGTCCTCATCCACCAGAAACAAGAAGAACAGATTTCTTGTCTCTTTCCGTTGAAACTTGGCAGAAGAAATTCTTCTCAGAAACAAGAGCATTAAAACATTCGGAGTAGCTAATCAGAAAAAGAGAGAGACAGATTCAGGCCTCGTTCAAATCTATATTTTTCAAAAATGGCTTCCACTAAACAAGTTCCCAAAGCCAGATACGAAGGCCAGTTCTGTACCGTTCAAATTCAGAGGCCCATAAATTGGCCTTCAAGACCACCTCTCGCAAAGTCAAGTGGTTTTGTTGCTATGACGATGAATAAAACAGCTAGGAATGTTCTTCCATGACACCTGCTGTACTCTACCATTGACTTCATGCATATAACTTTTACAAGTACTTCTAGGTCATCTGAAGGTTAGACCAATGAAGGCTGGTTCAAGGAAGAGCATTGAAATTACTGGTTGAACCTTTTCCTGGGATTGAAAAACTACCTCACTAGGGGAATTTCCAAATCAATTTGAAAGTTCACTAAAAACCACTTTCGTGTCCCCTTGGCCTTGTCCCATTCAGATCTGCCGTTAAACTAGTTTCTCTCAAACCGGTTTCCATTAGAGCAGTTCATCGCTATGTACACGAATTTGACTTCTCAGCACTTCACGAAAAGGCGGCCATAAATGGGGGGCTTCCATAGATGAACAAAAGTACTATTCAATAGGTTGAGTTCTGAGCCAGGTGAGTTGCTATGTCAGTGTGGAGTCTATAGACAAGCATAGCTGTAGTCCCCAGTAAGAAATTAGCATAAAAATCAACACCTAAACCGAATTGGTCTATAGATTTGAACAGGGTCTCAGTCTGTGTTTCCAACAAGACAAAAAAAAGAAGTCCCATTGATAATAACCAGTTGTATGAATGCCACGTAACTACTTTCGTTGGCAAGAAAAGTGCCATGTTGCAAGAAAGAAGGAAGGAGCACCTGTTCAGCATTCATTCAAGATGGCCATTAGAGGATATCAGGCAGATCTGAAACTGAAAGGCAAATCAATGCATCTCTTATCAGCATGACACGCAATAGACACTTTCGTAATGTATGCAGATTTATTCACGTTTGCCGTATGACGAACTATGGATTAGCTTTCAAAATGTATTGAGAGTACAAAGTCAGAATGCTACTTGCATACATTCACGTTGCTAGGTTGGATAAACATTGAAGCTTGACCAACCTAGTAACAACTACTGCATGCTATTCACATTCCTTCCATTGAAATAGGATTATTTCATACCAGGTGATTAAATAGTTTGTCGCTGTGCGTTTGACAAAGAAGAGTGCATAAAATTTAAATACATTACAAAAGTTGTCTGTTATGTCATGGATGTACTTTACCTCAATAGAGGGGGTTTACTAATGATGCAAATTTTATGCATCATTTAAATACAAAGGGTGTTCTTGACAACCCTGAAGCTTGCCCAAGGCTTACCAGACATAGCAACAACTAATCTATGCAAACCGGATTCTAAGTATTGTTGTCTAAGTGAAACGCGCCACGTTGCAAGAAAGAGGGAAAGAGCACCTGTTCAGCATTTATTCAAGATGGGCCATTAGAGGATATCTGACAGATCTGAAACTGAAAATTAAGCCAATGCACTTCTTATCAGCATCAACCAGGTATTCATGACACGCAATTTATTCATGAGTGAGTGATCTTTGGGATATCGTAAGCAGCAGCAGTCAATGTAATGGATGTACATGTACTTTACCTCAATGATCATATTGTTTCATTCATAAGCCTACACTTCCAAGAACTGGACAGACATCAGGGGCCAATTGCACGAAACGCTCCTAGCTATCCTCTTCTAGGGCGTCTTAACTTCTTGTGCCACCCTCTTATAACAAACACAAACGTGGATACTTCTATGTTTGTAGTATTGCACAATAAGTTAAGACATTTTTGGAAGAAGAGGATAGCTTGG
The DNA here is from genome assembly GCA_036244855.1 of Temnopleurus reevesii. NCBI lineage: Eukaryota > Metazoa > Echinodermata > Echinoidea > Temnopleuroida > Temnopleuridae > Temnopleurus > Temnopleurus reevesii. Next base: position 20,604 of record BQKZ01005709.1, on the reverse strand, counting down.
ACCATTTCGTGCAATCAGCCCCAGGGGACTAAATAAAAACTGACATTATCATTGATACAATGATGTTTCAATGAACAACCTACAGGTTAATAGCTGGATTAACAATTATAAACTCAATCACATCATGATCTAAAGCCCTGGTCACATAGGGCCCCGGAAGCAACAGGATTCACCCCAACTCTTTGTTCATTCACAGTTAACTGCCTCAGAACAACGAGTCGGGGTGAATCGTGTTGCTTCCGGGGTCCTATGTTACCGGGGCTTAAGGAACTTACTACCAGTTGACAGTCTTGGGCACGGGAAAAAAATGCATGGTAAAGTGCAAATCAGGGCCAATTGCAAGAAATGGTCTTAGCTATCCTCTTCTTGCTAAGACGTCTTATCTTCTTGTGGCATCCTCTTGATCTAGACATAACAATATTTGTGTCTATGTTAGGAGGGAGACACAGGACGTTAAGACATAACATTTCTTGCAATTGGCTGCAGAATTCTTTGCTTAAAACTCAAAAGAATATAATCATAGTTTTTAATAATGATAATAATGAACAGCTTTTATATAGCGCTTATCAACTCTACAAGAGAATTCCCTAAGCGCTCTACAATTGCAGCATTATTACCCTGGCTTTAGCAGTGCAGCTACTAGGCGCATACGCTTTTTCAAGGAATAAATTCCTACCAGGTACCCATTCACCGCACCTGGGTTGAGTGCAGCACAATGTGGATGAATTTTATATTGATAACAGGAGTGGCACTGAAACACTCCCTTTTAACAACATAAACCAGCACCTGATGCTATCCCTGTGTGGCCTCTCTCTCTGAATTGAAAGCTCTATAACATTATGGCTAACACTTTATGTTTCCTGACTATGGTGTGTCATATCCTTTCCCTCTATACCTTCTTTGGTAACTCCACATATTATTGAAATCATCTCCTCATGTGCTTCACCATCTTCAAGAACTAAACAATTGCAAAATGCCACATTCATGAACTTCCAGATTTGCATATATGTTGTTGGAAATTTGCTTGAGGTTTAGGCAAAATAAAATTGTTTCCATTCCCTTTACCGACTGACCCTCTTTGTTTTGTTTTGTTTATTTGTTAGTTTTTTGGGGGGTCACTAGATTTGAAAAATCACAGTAAAATTGTAGATAAACATGAGAAATATGACCTCAAAAGATATTTATAGATGTTCTTTGGCTTTCCATCGCATTCTAAGTCTTATCTTATGTAAAGTATGACAACAAAATGAAAGAATAAAAAAAGATAAAAAGAATCTTTTCAAACTGATGCTTTTTTTTTTTAAATATGCATTGAAGGGCATCCACACAATTTCCTGGGGGAGGGGGTGGGGGCCTTACAGAAATCACCATTGGCATAAAAGACAGGTAAATTATACAGCAATGCCAGGAAAATGAATACCATGAATACTAAGTTTTGCCCCTCGCACCCCAAAGTTGCCACTTAAAAAAAATTTGCTTAATGAAATTTGAACTACGGCTGCTAATCATAATGCACACTTTGGGCAAACCTGAGGCAAAATTGTCTCAAGTCTTTTTTCGATGACTTTCAAAGACAGACACATTTTGGGAGTGAACGTGGGGAGAGACTGTACATTTCCTTCATTTGCATGCATGTTGAAGGGGGCGGTGATTAATTCATTACCCCTCAGAGCAGGAATATTGATTGACGTCATATCACATGAAAGAAAAAAATTAAAATGTGATCAAACTGAGTCACTCTCGAAGCTAGATATGTTTGTATACTACATATAATGGTTTATCAAGAATTTATTTTTATCTATTTATTCAAACATATTTATACAGGATGACAAGATCAGCTAAAACTGTTTTACTTCATGGTCCTGATATGGAGAAACATAACATTGACAAGCAAAAACAATGTAAAACATAATAAAAACAATGAAATATATAAATCAAGATATTGTAAAAGGAATTCACGTATTAAAAGAGCTAAGAACATAGATAATGACAGATTATGAACAGTTTTAAGATAAGTATTAAAATATAAATATCATTAAGATAAAATCGATCAGTGTAAAATGAGATTGACTCGGGTACTAAAAACATAAATATCATAAAAATATCATCAATATTGATTGATATGGATATCCCACTTTTGTGTGCTCATTTTCAAATTTGAAATATATATCAAAAATATGTAGTACATACAACACAATACAACAGGTCTACTCATAACAATTCATAAAAGCTTGAATTGAACCTGAGGCTATCTTGACTCGAGTCTCTTTTCGATGACTTTCAAAGACACAACACTTTTTAGGAGTGATATGAACAGACACCGTACATTTCCTTTATTTGCATGCATGTTGAAGGGGGCGGTGATTAATTCATAGCCCCTCGGTTTAGTGATATTGATTGACATATTGCGCTTCAAACATGATTACTGTAACATTGCTTTCCATAGAAACCAACAGGCCTGCAAATGTAGGGGAAGGAATATTCATGAAATAATAATTTAATTCAAATTCAAACTTCAAAGCAGCCCCCGATGCTCTCCCTTTATATTACCCTATCATAGATAGAATTTTGATTATAAAAGATTTTTATACAAATATGACCTGTCTCCAATTAACAGCCCTCAAAAAGCATTTCCCGCTCTACTGCTGTGCTGTTTAAAGGGGAACCAACCCCTGGAATTGTCATGTTCTCATTAAATGAAGAAAAATGTAATGAACAAACTGTGAAAATTTGAGCAAAATCCGACAATCTGCTCATGGGGATCCGTGCGATCGGCAACATCGACGAAATCTGTGACGTCATGGCGGACAATACCCCATTCACTTTGTACATAGAATTTTTTTAAATGGATTGATGAAAAATTCAAGGTAAGATTGCAACATGATACTTCTCAAAATACATGCAGAAACGATGTAGAAATGCTATATTCCGACCGAAAATTAGCATTGTGTTGACTTTTCGGAAAAAAGATGTCCAACATCATGTCACAGATTCCGTTGAATTTGCCGATCGCACAGATCCCCATCAGTGGTAAGGATCATTATAACTGACTTTGAAAATTCATAACTTTTGAATGGTTTGTCTGATTTTGCTCAAATTTTCAGAGTTTGTTCATCTGATTTTTCTTCATTCAATGTGCAGCACGATATCTATTCCAGGTGCTGGTTTCCGTTTAAAGACTGGGTCTGCCCTGGATGACACGGCGCGATCAGATGCGAATAAGATAATATGTGGCTGAGTGCTGTAGCCCCTACTGGTCTACATTGTGAAACATCAGAATATTGTCTAAACAGCACCACTGCTGAATTAATTGATTTCAATTATGCCATTTTTCACAATTCACGTATCCTAATATATTTTGAAGCTAGATTGCAATCTATTCGGGTGCTATTCTCACATAATCTAAAAATGTGGTGTTCAAGCAACACATTACAGTTTTTGCAGCGTACTTTTCTGTTTAGCTGCTGTATGTTCAAATTGTATCAAAATATAGCACAGGCATTGTCAGGTATTGAGAGCGGTACTCCGCCTTCGAGCACTCCACCTGTCGCGGATCTTGAGGTGGTTAATTTGAGGTGGCCAATTTGTAAAATTTTTAAAATCAACTGAACTTTTTAACATATTTTTTGAAGAAGAAGATTCAGAATTGTATCATAACATTGAATTGGAACGTTCTATGGAACAATGCCAATTAAGTAAAGGATTAGTAAATTTGTTGTAAAATAATTCATGTCCTGAATGGATTGATATACACCACAAATCACTTTCTGTAAGGTGAAAATGGAACACCTTAAAAATGATACAGCGCACAATCAATACTCCAACTGATTGCACGCATTAACATTGCAAATTTACCAATGTAGGTCAAATCCCCCCTTTCTCCCTCGTTCACTTGATGAATGACCCTCGTCGGGTATTGAGAGCAGTACTCCGCCGCCGAGCACTCCACCTGTCGCAGATCTTGAGGTGGCCAATTTGTAAAATCAATGCTAGCATTCGCAACAGTGCACCTGGGTTACTGAAATGAGTCACAGACATACTTGAGCCAATGAACTTGTGACTACAAGGCCAATTAGAGGTGTGTTCAGACAAGAATGTAAAAATATAAAACTATGAACAATTATATTAAAAAATGTAATAAAAAGCTACTGAATTCAATGCAAGCATCTGTAACAGTGCACCTGGTTTACTTAAATGATTCATAGGCATAAATGAGCCAATGAACTTCTGATAAGAGGGCCAATTACAGATGCGTTCACACTAGAATGTCAAAATATTAAACTATGAACAATTTTTTTAAAAGGGCTATCGAAATCAATGCTAGCATCTGCAACAGTGCACCTGGTTTACTTAAATGACTCACAGACATAAATGAGCCAATGAACTTGTAACTTGAAGGCCAATCAGAGGCATGTTCACACTAGAATGTTGAAATATAAAACTATATGAACAATATCTAAATTCGGAGAACTTAAATCCATTATGGGTATTGCTTTACAAAAACAAAAATCATGTTAACTAATACGTTATTCAGTAACATACATGAGGAGCATCGTATACAGTCCCACACATACATTTCTTTTGCATGATATCATCCTGCTTAAAATTTCAAAATCTACATGTCCAAGGAATGATTACCTTAAAAGATTAACGTATGTTACACAGAGTAATTGCATATTGATTTGAAATTTCGATGCATTTCTCAAAGACTAGATGCCATTTAAAATTTGAACAATTCGTTCAATTTTATTCCTGCTCTTTTGTGCAACTTTGTCCACAATCATTAAGAATTCATTACGATGCTTTATAAATGAACTATGATAAGTTCCTTTATCTTAACTGAATAACAAATGGGTTGCTTAGCATTGGAATTTTCTGCTCAAATATCTCAATGTGAAAGAACCTGTAGTATCAAGCACTCTGATCCCGATATCAGATATCACTTCAAACCCTTCAGCCTCTCTTCTGGGGCAAGAGGGGGCCCTCTACTGACCGCTTTCATTAATATGGAACAGAGCTCTAGACCTCTTTAATCTTACCCCTCCCCATTTGAATTAGGATTCAAAGCACAGAAAATTCTACTGCATGCAGAAAAAGGGTATGAAACCTGGTTGAAAATATACTTGACTCTTCTACCAATTTTGCACCAAATTTACAGATTTTCATTAGTAGCAATTATGACCGAACTTTCTTGAAACATTGTAAACATTTCTGAATATATGAGAATGGGATAATTGTTAATAACATCATATATATGCCATTACTAGATGTGTTATCCATGGTAATGACACTAGATACGACTTCAAAGACTTTTGAGCCCTCTTTAGGGCACGAGAGGGGGCCCTGAACTGGCCGCTTTCATTAATATGGAACGGAGCTCTAGATCTCTTTAATCTCATCCCTCCCCATTCGAATTAGGATTCAAAGCATAGACAATTCTGTTGCATGCAGAAAAAGGTATGAAGCCCGGTTGAAAATTTATTTGACTCCTTTAACAATTTCTCACCAAATTTACAGATTTTCATTTGTAGTAATTGTGAACTAACTTTCTTGTTACATTGTAAACATTTCTGAATACATGAGAATGGGATAGTTTTAATAACATCACATATGCCATTACTAGATGTGGTATATCTATGGTCACAACACTAAAGATCATTTCAAACCCTTTTGAGATCTCTTCGAGGGCGAGAGGGGGCCCTTTACTGACCGCTTTCATTAATATGGAACAGAGCTCTAGACCTCTTTAATCTTACCCCTCCCATTCGTATTAAGATTCAAAGGATTGAGGATTTTCTTGCTTTTGAAATGAAGTTTGATTCAGAAGAATGCAAATCTTCTTCCCTGTACGCAATACCTTGTACTAATCACAAATTAATTTTCTTTAAATCTTTGAATCAAATGCATTGAATAAATCTCATGATGACTTAACCTTAAACTTAACCTTAGCGCTCACCTCACCTAGATTACGATTCAAAACATAGACAATTCCTTTGCTCTAAAAATGAAGCTTGGTTCAAAAGATGCAGGATCTGTGGAACGATTTGAAAAGTGGAGGGAGAAAGTGGATAAAAATTCTCATACAATCCCATAAGCTTGCACATACAGTATCTACTGAAAAAAAAAATGGGGGGACTGCAGCTAACCAGCCCCCATGTTCCGCCGCCATTGATATGCACCAATCTTCTACCGTGCTACATCAATATTTTTCATTAAAGCCCAAGTACAGTTTTGGTAAAAACGAATATTTTTATCGCCAAATTTTGTCTTCAAATCTACTTAAAAAGAAACATGATATCATGAACCTGTTGTACAAAAAATTGTACGAAAAATTAACAAGTTTTGGAAAAGTTATAACCTAAAGTGTGAAAAATATTTTAGCGTCGTAGCCCCCGACGCTAATTCAATATTTTCTTTTTTGATAAAGGACAGCTTCTAATGAACAGAATTGGATGAAAATTTCAGAATTTGTTCTTTATGTATTCCTTTTCAGCATGTTTTAATAAAATCTTGGAAATAATTTTGTATATGACCGATAAGAAGCAAAATATTGTTATAACCAAGAGAGGGCGCTAAATACGATTTAACGGTCAAATTCAAATTTTCAAAAGAATTCGCTCGTAGAAAAATATGCTATGATCTTGAAATGTGTATAGGAACTATATGTCATGGTATATATCCCCAAAATTCACATTTCTTTAATCTTTACCAAAACTATACATGGGCTTTAAGGCATCTAAAAAGTTATTTTGATGTCCTCAACTGAAAATGACCTGACCTCACAACATTATGAATGAAGTAGAAAAAATCATTTCTATATGATCTTTGGCTTTCCACTCCCTTCCGAGTCTTGAATTATGTTTTAAAAAATGAATTCAATAAATAAATTTTAAAAAAACATGTTTTCTGACCCAACGACGCTATTTTTCAAAAATATAATTGAGGGAATCCAGACATTATTTTGGGAGCCCAAGTATAATTCACAGGGATTGTCATTTTTTTTCACTTGTGCCCCCTACCCTTTTCATATTTATGAAACTGGTATGTTAATATTTTAATATTACGGAATAGGACATGTATGGAATGGACTTCCCATATGACTTGTTACCAGACATCACTAGAAATCCCTTGAAGTCTACTCAAGGATGTAAGGGGCCCTATGCTGACCAATCTCATTAATACGAAGCAAAGCAAACAGGCAAATATATCTCCTTTTCCTTGCCCCTCCTAATCTGAATTAGGTGTGATTAAAAAGATGAAAGGTGATATAGAGTTCCGATATTCGGATATTCAGGGCATTTAGAAATAATTATCTATATGCCTCAGAAGATTTGTTGCAAAAAGACGTTTTTAATAACTAGTACGAAAACTGGTTAAAACTTATTCATCTAAATTGCTAAATTATTTTTCTTTTTATGAAACACAGTGAATAAAGTGGATGTCCGCTTCGAAATACAGCTTAATTCAAAGGACATCAAAACCTTATAAAATAATAAGCAATCTAACGGATTGCAACCTCACTCTTTGAAATGACCGATGATCTTGCTACTTTCTTTCAATTTGATGCTTTTTCATGGGTTCTGACCTAATGCAAGTAGGGGCCATTCACTGACCATTGACTCATTAATATGGAATGAAGCTTCAAACAAGCCTTCTGACCTAAAGCCCTGGTCACATAGGACCCCGGAAGCAACACGATTCACCCCGACTCGTTGTTCTGAGGCAGTTAACTGTGAATTAACAAAGAGTCGGGGTGAGTCGTGTTGCTTCCGGGGTCCTATGTGACCGGGGCTTAACCCACACCTTAAAGCCCAATCATGTATAGTTTTGGTAAAGATTAAAGAAATGTGAATTTTGGGGATATATACATGTACCATGACATATAGTTTCTATACACATTTCAAGATCATAGCATATTTTTCTACGAGCAAATTCTTTTGAAAATTTGAATTTGACCGTTAAATCGTATTTAGCGCCCTCTCTTGGTTATAACAATATTTTGCTTCTTATCGGGCATATAGAAAATTATTTCCAAGATTTTATTAAAGCATGCTAAAAAGGAATACATAAAGAATAAATTCTGAAATTTTTATCCAATTCTGTTCATGAGAAGCTGTCCTTTATCAAGAAAGAAAATATTGAATTCGCGTCGGGGGCTACGACGCTAAAATATTTTCCACACTTTAGGTTATAACTTTTCCAAAACTTGTTAATTTTTCGTACAATCTTTTGTACAACATGTTCATGATATCATGTTTCTTTTTAAGTAGATTTGAAGACAAAATTTCTCGATAAGAATATTCGCTTTTACCAAAACTATACTTGGGCTTTAAAGCCAGATCTTACCTAGGTATCATCTACTTGTCATGGTGCTAGAGTGGGTTCGGGTGGCATCTAATCAGTATGTTCACACATCCCCCGATACGTGGGAGAGCTCGCCACAGTCTGTGTGTGAACACTCGCTAGAATCACGGTGATATGTGCCGTTTTCCGTTTTTCTTTGCCCAGAACGTGGCCTGCATCGTTAATCTCCAACATGCACCCCCCCCCCCCCCCCACTCTCTCTCCTGGCGATATATTCCAGCTGTTTTTACGTTGACCCAACACACATCTAAATCCAAAAATGTGTGAGATTCGGCCACCTGATGTGTGAACATCGTAATAATCATCGGGCAACCAATCTGAAGGTGTTGAGGATCAAAGCAGTCCAATGATTAAATACAGAAACATGCTCTGGATTTACATGTTTTATGATATCCAGTGCACAACATGAACTAGAATGGGTCCACTTTTAGAATACAGGATAAATCAAGAACATATTTTAAAAGTGGTCCAATCCACGTGCCTCAAGTTTAAACTAATCTAAGATTTCAACCAGTAGTCTATAACAATTCTATTACCATGAATTCCACTCATAGATGTCTGCAACACAATCGTCTGCAGCATAATTCTGGTCAGTTGGAGACAAATCGCCGACAGAATGTCTGCTCTATTTAGTTTCAAAGCAAATAAAGACAAGATTCATTGGAAAAAAAAGTTGTCCTACATTTATTGACAGTCCAGTTCAATTTCTGAACTCTTTGATCCACTTGAGGTCACTTTCTGAATGCATTAACCTCTTTCCATAGTTTTACATCATGCTATCTAAGGTGGATGTGGACATATGGATTACTGAGAAAATGTTCTAATAAGTATGTATTTCATGCATCTGCCTCAGGGCATGATACATACATAATACTTTTCATCAACATGGATAAGATTTTCATTTCTTGATTTCATTGGTAACGTATCAAAAACAGAACTGTTATTACACAAATCAATGCGCATCAATTCAGAGGCCTTGCCACATGAATTCAAGGTTAGAAGATTTGTCAGTACTGGGCCCCGTAGCATAAAGGTTAGCGATTAATACCTATTTGATTTTGCGATCAATTGCAAACTTTAGTACATGATTTGCCATAGACTTGCGATTGATATCAATCACTATCAGATTAGCAATTAATCGCAAACCTTTATGTTACGGGACCCTGGATGTATTAAATTTTTACATTCAAATTTTCTGAATTGGTCATTAAAAATGAATTCGTTCATTATAGGTTATAGAACTTTTCTGAATTTTCTGAATTGGTAAACAAAAATGAATGTATCTGCCTCAGGGCATTTTACATAATACTTTTCACCAACATGGGTAAGATTTTCATTTCTTGATTTCATTGATAACGTATCAAAAACAGAACTGTTATTACACAAATCAATACACATCAATTCCGAGGCCTCCCCACATGGGAGTTGGCGTTCGAACTACAATTTTTGTTGGCTGTGGATGCATAAGATGTGTCACATGAAATGTATACATACAAATGACTGAATTTTTTCAACACAATATAATGCTATGGTCAAAACTGATTTGATTTGAAAGAAGTTAATATGGAAATAACAATAAGATGAATCTGAGGATTGATGCAATCATCTTAATCTCATGATCATTTTGTATCTCATGTAAAATAAATTTGAGGGGGATCTCAATATACTGAGAATCCTTACGCTCCACAATCTGCAAGATCCATTCAAATTTGATCAGTCAGATTGAGCAAGCTCTAAAATATTTTTGCCTCTATCAATATGAAGTGAGATCATAAATCAGTGAAAAATACTCTAAACTTGGCAAAAACATTTTCTATTTTCAGACGTGAAAAGCCACTCCCGTACATAAATCATAATAAATCATAAATCATAAATCCCGCATAAATGAATTGTCATGCGATACCAGGAAAATCACTCCCTGATATATATGTGCGAATGACTCCACTCAGAATCGAGAGATGAGAGGCTTCTAAAATTGATGACTGACCATTCATTATCCATGAGACGACCACTGCCTCCGCTTGGTCAACACAATTTCCTTCGGCGCGCAGTTGCCGCTCGCAAAAGGTGATTAAAGCCCCAGTCACATAGAACCCCGGAAGCAACACGATTCACCCCGACTCATTGTTCTGAGGCAGTTAACTGTGTTGGGGTGAATCGTGTTGCTTCCGGGGTCCTATGTGACCGGGGCATTAGAGGTGCATTGGTAATGAGATGACCATAGGGCCTATGGGATACACACACAGTGCTATGTCGAATCTCTCTCATGCATAGTGTAATGCTGTGACAGTTTTAGTACACCATTAGCTATTACTTGCATGGATGCAGCTTTTATGGGTACTCTCGTTAATTTTATGACTTGAAATGTGTTTTCGCTCCTTAAATTAGCTAGGTCAAATGATATCCTGATAAGAGAGATAAAATGGAAGGCAAAACTGAAGAAGCTGCAATTTTTATCTATATCTTTTAGTTTTATTTAACTCAAAGGAACAATGTTGTGCATTTATTTCAGCCAATTGAATAATTTAATACAATAATTTCAAATTGTCACTAATTTTTGGAGACTCCAGTCTCCTTCGTCAGGGGAATATTAAAAAAACTAGCTCTGATCTTAGTTTTAAAAAAAAAAACATGAGACGAAAATATGAAAAGGTCTTTGACTTCGACAATTTGACTTCGACTTATGTGGGAGGTCAAATTAAGCAAGGTTGACTGCATTGAACATCTAGCATAATAAAAAAAATGAACTGATAGATCAGTTTTGGGAGAGATGGCGCTTCAGATGTTTAACTAGTCTGTGAACGGCAGTAAAACTATTACCATAATGTAGTTTTTCAATATAGCATGGTAGAACATGTTCATAGTTTGAGTAAAATTGACCCAGAACTGGCATAATTATTGCGAAATAACAAAAAATGGCGAAATAACAAAAAATGACGAAGCACATCGTGCGCCCAGCACAACATCGCTTTATGTACAAAATGAATGCAAACTCACACACTGAACACAATACCCCCTGTCTCTCCCTTATCACGCCCCACTCGGCCCCTGTACGATTCATTCAGCGCGTCGTAGGAATAGCGGCTGATTGGCATTTTCAAAGTAAGATACACCAGAATACGTGTGAAAATCTTCTCTTAATTCCGTACACAGTTATATCTAGGCATGTAAAGCAATTTGTGAGTACATCAGCTCGTTTCACATCAATTTCTGCATCAAGACCATCACGAATCTATACCTTTAAAGGTAGATAACTACATTTGCACACATTACGGTTATGCCTACAACTTGTTGTGTACCTCAAATATGTCAAAAGAACAACCTCTATGAAGTATTTTGGTCGAATGTAGTCCAGAATATTTAATTCAAATAAAAATCTATTCTATCATAATTCATCTTCATACCAAAGGTATCGCGATAGCGCATTACCACATACACACACACAACCCTGTAAGAGCACGTACAGTATGCACTTCGATACACTGCCACACCATGCGGAACACGCACTGAGCGATACTCTTGCGCTATTGGTCAACGAGCGGTCAACGGCCGTTTTGAATTTTGAACGCACAGTGTAATAATTGGCCGGCTGCGAAATTCAAGTATTGTTAAAATGTTAAAATGACTTGAAATACATCTAATATAGTCATCTTCAAGCTTACTTGATTGGAATGTCAGATTTCAGCTCGCAAAAGTAGTATTCTATCTTTAAGTACGATTTCAATCGTGAATGGAAGACACTGTTTCTTGCATGTGAACACACCTGATCCCTGACCTCGCGCCAAAATGAGATTAAATGTCAATAAACTGGGCTTTCCTTAGGGTATCCCTACAGCGTTCAATTTAAGTTGATCAAAACGTTAATTTAGATTCACCCGTATCCACAAAATCGACAGGAATTTGAACCTGCTATATAGCAGCTACTTAAAATTTTGGAAAATCCCTAAACAAAATCTGTATTGATTTTAGCCATATTTGAATCTTTGCTTTACTAATAGAATTAGAAAATGTTGACACACACCACGCTGTCCAATAAGACAAGTATGTTAAAATACATGTATCTCATTTCTACACATGTACTTACCTAAACATGAATTGAACCATGATTTGTAACAAACAATGTTGCTTGATTGAAGAATATAAAAAATTAAAAAAATCACTATAAAAAATGAAAGTTGGTTAAATAATTTTCCCGTATCAATGTTGACCATTTAAAACATTATGAAAGGCAGACATTGATTTTGCATTAAAAAGTATATGTAGATGAAAAATATGATAGATGGCCATAACATATTTTCAAAAAAGACATTACATAAATGTCTAACACTATTCAGATTTTATTATCTTTACTTCTATTAAACTATATGCTGGCTATGTAAGCTAAAGACAAAAAGATAGATCCTGAAATAATCAATACCCGTATTAAAGTAACTGCTATTTGACTGTGAAATGTCGTAAGGTGTTTATGTGCAAACATTCTCCAACTCTCCAGTGTATCACATCCGAATAGAGTGATACTAAATTGTAGTATCGATGTCCCCTTGTAATGGACCATGCCAAGATGAATCATAAATATCATGCTCGGTCAAAATAGGTCATATCGTTCATGTTTTCACAAAGTGGCCGTAGGCAAAGTGTAAAGTTACGGTAGGCAAAGTGTAAAGTTACACGGAATAAGTTACAATATTATCGAAACATGTAGTTCTATAGAATTAACGTATGTTTCAATAGGATGTTCTTTGAATTGTTGCTATATTGGAATTTCTTTGTCTTCATGCAACAATACCCTTTAACTATCGTCACTTTGTGAAAATATGGATGATGATATTCCTTAAAAAATTCTCTCAACTGCAGAACATGGCATCTCAGTTCCCTGAACCTACTTCGATTTCATGCATAAAAAATAGCCTCAAGTAAACAATCTTTATTAATCTGTATTCGTTCATCATCTGTATTGATTTGTATTTTGTTGGAAATTAGAAAAATAAAAATAAAATGAAATGAAATGAGATCTATCTCTTTACCTATTTTAATACTCATTCATTCATTTATTCATGTGTATTATTTATTCATTCAAGTGCCTAATAATTCAAGTATTTCCCTGACGTTCATTTACTTTTTATTCATAAAAAACAGGCAGTCTTTTTCAAACCGAATACCAACATGATTCAATCATCTGTTTGTTATTTTCTCATTTATTCATTAAACAAATCGGGGTAGTCTTTTTTCAGCTAAAAGCCAACTAAGCACTTCACTGAAATGTAAAAATACATTCAGTTTTGCAAAAGGAACTACAAAATGTTTGAACATTCATCATGTGTTAATGTGCAAATATTTCCAACATCTCAGTTGCAAACATTCTCCACATCTCGACTCAAACATCACCTCCATTTCAGACAGTCATATCCTAAGAGAGAGATTCCAAATTGCGGTATCGATGTCCTCTTGTAATGGACTACCCCAAGATGAATCATAAATCTGATTTTTGTTGAAATTAATACAATGCTCAAATACTTAAATCAGTAACAGGTGATCATCATCATAATATTAATACTTTGTTTCTAAACAAATTCACCATCAACTATTCTTATATATAGCTATCTTCAACAGAAGCATTCAAATCTAAACTTAAAACCTACTTGTTCGTTTCATCATAATACTTCAATACCTTTTTTGTGTCCAGGATATTTTTTTGGCTCTATTGGTATTGTCTTCATTTACTTTTCTATTTCAATTAAAGCGCCATTAGCACCGAAAGGTGGACCTGTGCGCTATACAAGTAGCCACTATTATTATATCAATGATCAGATTCTTGGGCCTACTGTAATTTAAGACATCAAATTTTGACATGGCCTCAATTAAAAAATAATCATATTCATTGAACAAATTACTATTTATTCATTTATTCATCCATTCATTCATTCATCCAGTCAATTGTATATGTCTATTCATCTACATCTCCGTCTATCCATTCATTTATCTATTCTTTTTATTCAAAAGTTAAATCATTTAATTATCTGCATATTCATTTAGATTTTGTTTTAAAGAAGTACAGGAAAGTCTTTTCCCAACCCTAAGCCAACTTTGCAATTAAGAACCTCTCTGAGAATACTAAAATTAAACTCATTTTAGCCACATAAGAATAAAATGTTTGAATATTCACCATGTGCTTTCATGAAACAGTCTACACATCTCAGTTGCAAACATTCTCCACATCTCAACTCAAACATCACCTCCATTTCAGACACTCGGATCCTAAGAGAGTGATTCCAAATTGCGGTATCAATGTCCTCTTGTAATGGACTACCCCAAGATGAATCATAAATCTGATCTCCGATGAAGGAGAAAGTCGTCTAATACCGTCACCTAGCAACTAATGGCAACCTCATCAATGAAATTGTATCATTTTCCATTTCATCAAACATCTGTAACACGAGATTGCCATTCTATTGGACATTTCTGAACTGATTTGTAACTGAGTTTTGAGTCTAGTCTGAAGTGGAGTATGTTATCTCAATGTGCAACAGTCTATTTCCAAACCCATTGACTACTGAATAACGTAATTCCCATAGACTTTGTGTAGGGACTACCCAGATCCAGTAGTCAATGGGTAAAGTAGATTTGCTCACAAATTTGTGAACTCAAATACAGAATGAAAGCTTAACAAAATTCGGCAATAATTTAAGTTGCAATTTCAATCACAAGTTGAGTTTGAAATTACAAAAATAAATACGATTTTGTTTCCAATGAAACACATTTTTAAAAAATTCATAGCAGAGATTACTCTAAAGAAAATAAATGAAAAAATATTTATTGAGTGTTTCACACAAACATTCCTATTAAAGTGCACAGGTTCTATTTCCTGCCTAAATAACAATGCATTTAAAGTTATATTAGCTTAGATTGAATAGAACAAATTCATACATAAATTTAGAACATAAGTAGGTAAAATACATCATCAACATTTTCAAACAACTATGACTTTTATAACTACGAAATGTTCTAAAAATAGCCCTAAAGTCAGTAGCCAATTTGGCAATAATTATGGTTTAGTTAGACCATACATTCACTAAATCAATTTCAAGATCTGAGATTCACAAAAATCTCAGTCTTTATCTTTTTCAAAAATTCTTGAGTAAACCTCAGGTGGGTTACGGTCTCACACACCTTGCTATCTGGTATGGTAATCTAACTCCTGAGAGTCTAAAATCTCTTCTTAAATCGCCAGTAACCATGGCAACGCAATATATTATGCATAAGATGAGGTAGATGAATTTTGGGTTTGTGTAGATGGGATGCATGTTTTTCAGGACATCGTCTTTATTCAATTCTTGGCTGGAGGCACTGAGGGAATATAAAGTCTCTTACCTCAAATGTGATTTGTAGGCTATTACCATATAACGGACGGGCATATTATTCATAGGCTTATACAGGTAATGTTTGTTTAGTATTTATGTTTGAAAACATTGCTTAAAAGTGGAATATAATTCAGATTGGGTATACAGATGAGACAAGTTATGTTGCCATGTTTTAACATAAATCCTAACAATATAAACATTAATACAATATGGACTAGCCTTGAGGGAGACACAACATTTATGGCCCTGAGTAGAATTGTATTGCCCGAGTCGAAGACGAGGGCAATACGACTCTACTCAGGGCCATAAATGTTGTGTCTCACGAAAGAGAAAGTCCATATTGTTATTATTAACCAAATCAGAGATCTAGAGCGAACAAAAAATCCATGAAATAAAAGGGTAACTTTACCAGCATTTCTTGCTTGATGAAATTACTTTGAAGAATTTTCTACGCAATATATTCCTTTAGAATATTGGCTGCTTGTTTCGTTGCCTTCTTAATATTTTTAGCATTCATATTTTGCAAAATTCCATCGAATTCGTTGTCATCGAACGAAGCAAACTTAATTCTTCGAACTGGCCGCTTCGATGTTTGTTTACAATCTGATGTCCACAAAGCACGTCGCGAGCTCAATGCACAAAAACTGTGCTCACAAGATCGCGGTCCGCGTATTTCGCATGTGAATTTATTGCCCGCTGTTTTTACACGCAAAATCCCATAGACATTTGACAGCGGGCAATAAAGTAATTTATTGACCGCTCTGTCTTTTACGGGGCAATAAAATGGAAAAATCACATGGCTCAGATGTCTGATACGGTTAATAATACAGTATATCATTGGAATGTTTAAAAATTGATTTGTAAGATTCAACATGCTTTTCACGCCAGGTGTTTTATTTCAACAGTGAAGATGAAATTAGTTTATCTTGATAGGTGATAAGTTCTATCAACCAATCATCATAAGAATATTGCTGAAGTTGAACTGATGCAATCTTATGAAGATGTGAACGTATTAGTGGCATTAAGTATGAGTCTTAATTACTGGTCTGAAGCAAAAATGTTGGGGAAAAATGGTAAATAATTCAATTTAAAGAAATGCTAGAGATTAGTGGAGAAATACTTGCTCTCATGAAAAACAGAAGATTACACACTAGTTCTCAGTGTGTATATCAAAAGACAAACTTTCCATACATCGTCATTTATGATTTTTCTTGAAATAAATAGGAGAATGCAATCACAATCTTCAGTGTACAGATAGGTCATACATGATTCAACTACATGTATAATAATTCAACTTCTAAAAACAGTTTTCAATCACCCCAAAATGCTACTTGTTGGGTGAAGAAAAGCATGAGGTGACATTAAATAAGCATTTTTAAAGGTATAGATTCGTAATGGTTGGGATGCAGAAAGGGATGTGATGTGAAACAAGCTGATGTATTCACAAGTTGCTTTAAATACATAAATATAACTGTGTACGAAATAAGGAGAGAAAATTGTGCGTATTCTGGAGTATTTTACGTTGAACACGTCAATCAGCCATGATTCCTACGGTGTGCTAAGTGCTTTCGCACGGGGGAGCGTCGGCCCGGAATGGGCGGAGCGATCGGTGGTATTGTCTGTGGTATGTGAGTTCGCATTCATTTTGTACGTGAAGCATGTTGTGCTAGGGAGGGAGACCGCAGCATAATTTTTTATTTTGTGATAATTAAGCCACTATGAACATGCTCTAATTTGCCATTGAAAAACTGAATTATGGTAATACTTTTACTACAGCTCACAAAGTAGTTAAATATCTGAAGCGCCATCCTCCCACAACTGGTCTATCGGTTTAAGTGTGGTGACTCAAGCATACCTGTATGCATAAAATGTCCAAATGCCGCCTCATACAACTATACCCTTTAATAAAAACTCCCAAGTCATGAACACTCTGCCCATGAGCAAATATTCCCATTTTAATACCAAATTTGTTATTGCTATTCCATGTTGAGTACTGCAAGACTCCCCACATCTAATAAAATCACATCTACTATCAGGACAGTCATGTTCATATGAAATTCAAAACAGGTGCCTTAAGGTGCACTTACATTGCAAAAAAACGCAGAGAATATGTTGGTTGCGACGCATGAGAAAAGTCTTTTAAAGTAAGTATCTTGCAGTGCAAGCATATGGAACCCCGAAAAAGGATAGATTCCGCTTTTCTTTGTTTGTTTAATTGTTTTGTCTTTTTTTGTTACATTTTCATGGACACCTCCTTATAGACGAAAGGGCCATTATTCTTAGACCTTGATTAACCTGGAAATTGTCTCTCTAGTGTTAAAATCTTAAAGCTCTGCAATTCCTGATTGCAAAAAAGGTCATTTTCATAAGAACAAGATCAAAATTTAGCTAAGAACATCATGGCGTTTTGCATGAATAATGTCCCCAAATCATATATTTCTCCCTTTTTTTTGTTGTTTACTTTACCCCCAAAAAGGACATTTCAATAATGATTCAGGAATTGGTTGGAGGTAATACATAAATTTTTATTTGGGAATAAATGAATCACTTCAAGAAATTTTCCATGTTGATTTTTTTATCAATTAGAAAAAATAGATTAAAACAAAACACATTCCAGTTTTCATTGAAAATCCCATCATGTGAGATAAAAACACAATTTAGCTTGAATTTCATGGACAGTGTAAATCCGTCTACTTCTTGCATCGAATTTCAATAACTTTGTCATCTCCAATAGCTGTAGAAAGCCCTCACCTGTGTGCATGTTTATGAGATTGGAAAATGGCATTTTGAGCAGGACAGCGACTTGAACACGAGTCATCGTGACCTACTTCTATCATCTCCATTGGATTTGTTTTTCTACTTCTCTCTTTTTCTTATTTTCTCTATCTCTATCTCCACATCTCCACTGCTTTCCCTTTGATAAAGGTCTCTAAGCGCTCTACAATTAATGCAGTTTTATTACCCTGGCTTTAGCAATGGCAGCTTGTGAGGTGCATATGCATTTCAAGGAATATATTCCTACCAGGTACCCATTCACCTGACCTGGGTTGAGTGCAGCACAATGTGGATAGATTTCTTGCTGAAGGAAATTATCGCCATGGGTGAGACTTGAACCATGGACCTTTGCATGAAAGATGAGAGTCAGAACCACTACACCATGACGCTTCCACAATCTTTAAATGGATGAGGGAATGGCTTCCTCCTTATGGTAAAATATCATGAATAAATATATATCCATGTCAAACATAGGCACTAATCTATGTTCATTCTTTTGTTGTAGTTCTTACTTCATTTTTTTCAAATATCATTAGTTTGATTGATTTCAAGAAAACCACAAACGATTAGAAGTGACTTACATTTGATTTACAAGTACTTAGTGAATGTCTTTACTGAAGGAGACATCTTTCAAATTCACTATTTTTGCTATTTCCTTCATTATTTAATGTAGACAGAAAAGGACACATCAGAAAAAGAAACAAACAAATAGAAGTGACTAGCATTTGAATAGTAAGTATTCAGTCATTGTCTTTACTAAAGGAGACATATTACAAATTCACTATCTAAGCTATTTCCTTGAGCATTTATTTTAGTCAGAAAAAGATACATCTCTCATCAGACTGATCAAATTTGATAATTTGATGAGGAGTGGAATTTATATCTGATCAGCGATTTTGCAATTCATCATGAGGGATTCATTTTTGTTCAGATCATGATCTGTTCGATATCCTATAACCTTCTGAAAATAATTTTGTGCTTCTGTTCAACCTTCAAAATTTGTCTAATTGCTGTGATATTCTCATCACATTCATATTCTTTATACTAGAAACGATATTTAGAATCAATTATATGTATATTAGAAAGATAGATGTCCTTGTGATATAGTACTTGGAAATCAAATTGATGTTATGTGTTTGAATTGAATTGAACATTTGACACAATGTAATCTATTTCCGTAAAATTAAGTTGAATACCAATTCAATGCTCCTTTGTTTGGCTATAGAAGCCGGAACAAGCTTGTGATTGTTATGTCCACACCGTTTGATACATGACGAAGAGATTTATTGTTCCATGACACACTTAATTTTACGGAAATAGTTTATATTGTGTTATTCATTTCCTTTTCAAAAACTAAATCAACATAAGTAAATACAAGTAAAATAAAAACAATTTAAGGAGGGAAAAACCTTGTAAGCAATGCTTGAGTTGGGGTTATCTTAACAAAAACAAACAAGAAACAAGATATATCTTTTAATGAACAAAAACAAGTATGTACATGAGCATTCTGAAAATAATAAGTTTATAAAGAATGAAATAAGAAGGTGAGAAAAAAGAATAGAAAAAAGCTGAAGTAATCCGAATGTATTTCTCTACAGTAAGGTCACCTCTGGTGCCTATTATAAGCCCCAGTTACATAGAATCCCAGAAGCAACACAATTGAACACGATTATTTGTTACGTTCATAGTTTACTGCCTCCGAATAAAGAGTCGTGTTGAATCGTGTTGCTTATAGGCTCCTGTGTGACTTGGGCCTTATGTCCATCCTCAATGTCAGTGCCAGATATAGATAATCTTCTCAGATTGATGTCTGTAAAGACCTTATCTCTTGATTATTAAAATATAACTTCTCCATTTATAACAGTATGCCTTCACATGAGCAGAAGGGCCAAAGTCTTTTGGACAAAGTAAACAATTTCATTCAAGCATTCACATTAGCTACAGCACAAAAAAAATCTCTCTTATTTTGCGAAAACATAAATGAACCCCTTAATTTGTAAACGTGTCTGAAGTTCAGTGAATTTGCAAAAGATCTATTTACGCAAAATATTGTTTTTACCGTTATCTTTTACCAAATATTTCAAAACATGGAAAAGGACATTGCTCC
>BQKZ01005708.1:0-39125 GCA_036244855.1 Temnopleurus reevesii | reverse complement strand
ATATTTATTCCTATTACATTAATTTTGTTTGTAAGGAATTTGTAATTGAGCACTAAACACATTTCCTTAGTAAAGCACCACCCTATAAAAGTGCTCCTCATCAAGATGCCGAACATGCGTTCAATGAGTATCGACCTAGAAGTAAACATATGTTTTACAAATTATCAACTGCCATAAGTGCTACTTATAAAATTGGTTCGTGGTGCAATGTAGCGCAGCTCGAAAAAAAAGTAAAACAAAAATTCTGACCGACATCGGTATACAGGCAAACTGTACAGGAATAAATCTTGAAAGAGCCTGTGTAACTTTTTCTTTTCCATTACCGTATTCGTTACTTTCTCAAAGATCTTAATGTAATAACATTGGTCAGACAGCTTAATTTTATCATTTCTAAATAACAAAGTCATGTGTGGCAATGTCTTTAAAGGGGAACCAGCCTTTGGAAATATCGTGATCTCATTGAATGAAGAAAAATCAGATGAACAAACTGTGAAAATTTGAGCAAAATCGGACAACCCGTTCAAAAGTTATGAATTTTCAAAGTCACTGAGATATGACGATCACTATCGCTGATGGGGATCCGTGCGATCGGCAAATTCGATGGAATCTGTGACGTCATGTCGGACAACTTCTCATTCACTTTGTACATATAATTTTTAAAAATGGATTAATGTAAAATTTAGAGTAATTAAGGTTGCAACATCATTCTTTTCAAAATACATGCAGAATTAATACAGAAATGCTACACCCCAATCGAAATTTGGCATTTCATTGACTTTTCCGAAAAAAAGGGAGAAAATGTGAAAAATTGTATACAGAGTGAATGAGGAGTTGTCCGACATGACGTCACGGATTTCGTCGAATTTGTCGATCGCACGGATCCCCATGAGCGGTAGGGATCGTCACATCTCTGTTACTTTGAAAAGTCATAACTTTTGAATGGGTCGTCCGATTTTTCTCAAATTTTCACAGTTTGTTCATCTGATATTTCTTCATTCAAGGATAGCACGATAATCCCAGGGGTTGGTTTCCCTTTAATATTCGGCATCTTTAACGCAGATAAACGCCAAGTTAGTTCCACAGTCCATAAAGCCCCAAGATACAAGCTTATCCTCGATCACGAAGGTCATGTAGCCACAGTTTTCATTGTCGTTGCTGGCATCCGTTCGATCGTAAAGAGTCAAGCCCTCCTCCTCCCAGATCCATATACCATAGATAGAGCCGCCACGCTCCTGCGGGTGAGAAAGGAGTGGATAACGAGCAGAGAAGCAAACTGTTCCGAAATGATCACAATTACAGAAAGATTCTACCCCAAACTAATATTTCTTCAACAAAGGTAGAAAAAACATGAACAGAATCAAAACAGTTTAAAAAAGATCGGACAACTACGGAAGTTATTAATGTTTAAATATAAAAATTTTATGTAAATTGGAAACATATGTGCAAAACTAACCATATAAAATGCTACTTTTTCATAAAAAACATGATTTCCTCAACTGTATCTGTAAAATATCTTTTTTTAATATATTTATAGTGTAAAATATCTTAATGATAGATATGTAGATTTCACATAAACTATGATTATAATAATGATAATAGATGCAATTTATATAGGGCACGCATCCATTCTGCTACGTGCTCAAGGCGCTTTGCATTATTGTCATTCGGGCTTTGGCCCGGCAGCCACCGGCTCACTGGCATTTTTAAGGAATAAATATTCCTTCCAGGTACCCATTAACCTCAACTGGGTTTCGTGCAATACAATGTGGATGAATTTCTTGCTGAAGTAAAGTAATGTCATGGGAAAGATTCGAACCGATGACCTTCTGGTTGAAAGGCGTGAGTCCTGACCACTAGGCCTACACCACGGCGCCTCCATGCACACTCCATGAATCTTTTGTAGACATTTTATTTTCCACCATGAATATGAAGACAATTATGGGTAAGTGGAACTTAATGTTTTTCTCTCTGTCTTAAAGTGTCACTCTTACCGCATTTCGCTGCTCCGCCGTGCGAAGCACAGTCAACACGAGAAGCCATTCGTTTAAGTCCGCGTCTTGGGCACTCTGGAAAAGGGCGGGAGAGCTTTCTGAGTTGCGCCAGCACTCCGCCTTAGCCTCCTCCCAGCTCACTCGGTAATTGTGATATTGGTAGCATTTACCGTTGAATTCGGTCCACCATCTTGTGTCAGGGCACGTCTGTGCACTCACTATAGTCGCCATAGCCACAGCTACGGTTACCAGCATGAGTGTATTCATGGTTGTTATTTCTGGATTGGAATACGATTACAAATCAATAAATTTGAAGTATTGTATATATTGTATTGTATTTATTAATTTACAGTCGACAAAAGTATTAACATTCTTTTCCATCGTACAAGATACTTAATCGATTCATGCAAAATGCACAATAAGTTTTATTTCCACTGGTTTTAAGTCGAAAGCAGCTGGGAAAGGGCGATGGAAATCACTTGTTTAAGCCCTGGTCACATAGGACCCCGGAAGCAACACGATTCACCCCGACTCTTTGTTAATTCACAGTTTATTGCCTCAGAACAACGAGTCGGAGTGAATCGTGCTGCCTCATGGGCCCTATGTGACCGGGGCTTTAGCAGTGCCCTTTCTCAAAACATGTGTGAACGGTAAAAATATCAAATGAAATTGTTGCAAGCAAGTAATCAGGAATAGTACGATTTACGAAGTTGCCCAATTAATAATAATAATAATGAACGGCTTTTATATAGCGCTTATCAACTCTTCATGAGAATTCCCTAAGCGCTCTACAATTGCAGCATTATTACCCTAGCTTTAGCCCGGCAGCCACCATGGAGCGTACTTAGTGGCGTTTCAAGGAATAAATATTACTACCATGCAGGTACACATTCACCTCACCTGGGTTGAGTGCAGCACAATGTGAATGAATTTCTTGCTGAAGGAAATTAACGCCATGGGTGGGACTCGAACCTAGACCCTCTAGTTGAAAGGCGAGAATCATGACCACTAACACCACGCATCCAAATATAAAACAAAAGCAACAACAGTTGTAATGGCTGCTCTACACTGGGGTCGAGTAACATTGACCATAAAACATGATAAATTACACGCTAGACCGATCTAACAATAAAACATATATCAGGATGATGGTGATAGTAAAGTTGCTTATATAAAACGCGGAACAGTGGTATTGTTAAGTAACCTGGATGATGATAATATAAAACATAATATAAAACACATTGGTCTGCTGCATATATTTTTTTTGCCGAGTTGAGCGTAGCACAGCTCCTCAGAAGGCTCTCTTATCTTCATCTTTATAAATAAACAAATGAAAAAGAAAGAAAACATTCACTACGAAATAGGAAAAAAAATGATTTTTCACTGATTACAAATGTGCTGATTTATAATGTCTTTCGCTTTATGATAACAAAGAGAAAATACAGTGTAAATAGTATTGTAAAGATATTAAAAAACAATTATGTCAAACTTAATTTTGTTTTGTTCATACTCACCTCGAATTCTATGTGTAGAAGTGTGGTACTGGATATTCTCCTCAAAGTGATAATCTTCTTAAGTGATAGCCTCTTAATACACCCACTATTGTCAACAATATTTGAATAATAAAGATTAAATCACGTCAATGTATACCAGTAATTATAAAGGACAGCGCATGCGCTCATTGATGTCCCGCCCACTCATACTATTCATGGTCAAAATAATGAGAGTGCATATCACCGGTTAATGGTTGTGATCAGATTCTTTGTTTTAATTTTTATTTTAAGCATTTTTTATGGGCATTTCGAGAATATTATACATAAATAATAAAATAATGAAATATTTTTTTTTTATGTAGCGCATAACACAATCATGCGAAAGTCCCTATGCGCTAAGCAGAACATAGAAAAGGAGAAAGAAGTCAGAGGAACTGGGATTATCACTAGATTAGTTGTTTTTAAAGAGGTATGTTTTAGGGAACTTCTGAATTTTTCATGTGGTGTAATATTTATGAAGGAGTTTCGCAGGCTATTTACAAGATAGATGTGACATGTGATGTATACATTGTTGTTATCATGTGATTGTTAAGAATATTTGCAAAACCATGAAGACACCACCTACGTGAATAAACATATTGTGAAATCAAAGTAATTAAGGATTATACACAACATTCATACATGTTACTTTATTATGTATTTTTATCATCATTTTGTAGAAAACAAGAGTTCTATTAATTTTAAAATCGCCAACCAGTTTAGAATTTGGTAAGCTGTTTTTCCCCTTTGATGCTAACATTCTAATATCTAGCCAATGACAGATAACCTTGTTATCAGCTGGTTATATTTACTGCAAGTATTTTTATAAAAATAAAATGTATGGTCATCGATGTTTTCCGATTTCCACCATTGATTTCTATTTCACCATGATTCTAAAATATGATTTTAAATATGATCCCGACGGCAAAATGATATAATTAAAAATTCTCCTAAAATATGATTCACGTCTTATAATAATAATAATAATAATAGATGCAATTTATATAGCGCACGTATCCACTCTGCTGAGTGCTCAAGGCGCTTTACATTATTATTACCCTGGCTTTAGCCCGGCAGCCATTCACGGCGCACTTGGCATTTCAAAGAATAAATATTCCTGCCAAGTACCCATTCACCTCACCTGGGTTGAGTGCAGCACAATGTGGATGAATTTCTTGTTGAAGGAAATTGACGCCATGGGTAGGATTCGAACCTACGACCCTCTAGTTGAAAGGCGAGAGTCACGACCACCACACCACGGTGCCTCCTTATGTGGAAATTAAGAATGTACATATTTGATATCATATCCATACCAGCACACCTCAATACACTGAGCACTTGCCTGTCTGAAGGGTTGTTAACTCAGTATCGTTTACATCAACATCTCTTTGCCTCTTCAGAAAAATAAAACAGAGAGAAAACCCCACAAACATCTCCACCGGGTGAAATGAAATATGAGACTCTAACTTCTCCATCTTGAGTGGAGAGGGTGATGGCTATGAAAGGTTTCTCTAGTTTAATTATCATGATTATAATGTGGTGTTCTGTCAGCTCCTTCATTTCTTCGGTCGTTTAAAACCCACTTTTGATTTATTAAAAAAATCTTCTTTGAATACTTTGTGTGCCATTTTTGTTTTGCAATTTTGTTCAATCTATGTTTTTCTAGAAATAACAATTTTTTTTTGTTATTCATATTTGTCCGTGTAATTGAAATGGACAAAAAATCAATCAAGCAATCAGTCAATATATTCAGTATGTTCATTTTATTAGCAGATTAGGGAAATGATGAGCGATGAAAGTGGGTGCAAGTTGTAGTTGGTAAGCAGCTTGGACCATGAGGAGATGGTTGGAGTATGAGTGGAGAAGGCATGGAGAAATGGTCGGAACTCAAAGCTGGCAACATTATGGAGCCGTCACTAGCGACCGGGTTCGCGAACACCCATTTGGAGACTTATATTTTCGAATTTCATCGAAATTAGGACAATTTTTGCAACATCAGACCAACGGGAATCAACGGAGCTAATCAACTTTGAGAATGTGGAAAAGAGTTGTACCGAATTCTGCCAAAGACGAAAGAACTAGAGAGAGTGCTGACCGAAATCATCAGATAGTTGCTCCGAATTATAAGATAAGTGAATTATCAAATTATTGTAACCATAAGGAATAAAAGTAAGAACGGTGATGAAATAGAATTCCTTTATATAAGTCAGGTTTAGAATGCTGATAGGTGATGATGATGATGATGATGATGATGATGATGATGATGGTGATGATGATGATATGTTCGTCAATTCGTAATCAAATATGACAATGACAACAATTAAAGATTTAAAAGTCAGACATGTGTCCGTGAGTTGCTAATGATGCCAATACGGGCGTGAAACCCCTCCCACAGGTCTGACACCAGTCAATAGGTAATTCACTTACGATTAGCGACGAGGACGCTTAGTAAAACATGTTCAAATACCTCAGACCAACGAGAATACTAGACGTTGCACGAGCAAGAGACCATGCACACGGCCATGCGCGCACCGGGGGGGGGGGGGGGGGGGGGGGCGAAAATTTGTATGCTGGTCGAGTGGAATTTCTGAAAATTTTCCAAATTCATTAATTATGCTTTGATTAGTGCTGATTTATTTTTAATTTTCTTCAAGTCCCCAAAAAATGATTCTACAATTTTTATATATTTGGGNACGTTGAAAAGGGGCGCAAAGTTGATGATTGGGGGGCGCCAAATTTTGTTTGTTTGTTAATTTTTGCTTGTCAGGTCGGCGAGGAGGGGGTGTGGGGGGGGGGGGCGTCAAATTTGTGCTCAGCCCCTCGGGTGTCGAAATCCTGGGTGCGCGCATGACGGCCAACCTCATAAGGAAATTACCAAGCGGATGAAGAAAGTGCAGGGATGTGTCGGAATCAAGTTCAGTTTTTCAGAATATTTTAAGCTATAGGTTCATTATTTCCTTCTTGTGCTTGGTAACAATGACAAAAACAAATGTGCTTTATCCCTACCCGATGTTGGATGAAATTGTAAAGTAAACAGGAATAATAAGTTGGTTAAACTTACCTTGGCTTTATAACATTCTAGTCGTGGCACAAGTCCATATCCCATTATACGATAATGTGTATTTGCGTTGTGTATTTCATTGTAGTGAAACTGATGTGTATAGATGTGGTGTGACAGATAATGGGCAGGGGTATTAGGAGATTGGATGCATTAATAATACGGACGACATCTAATTTCTTCCCATGTCATATTTGAGTTGCAAATTATTTTCATTCTTTCTGCTGGTGTAAAAGCGGTTTTTTTTTTTTATTTCGTCCTGGGAAGAAGAAGAAGGGAAGAGTTGATACTAAAAATAAAAATAATTAGGGGAGGGGTAAATACGGCCTCAATAATTTATAGATGCAGTTCATCTTACAAACTAAGTTAAAAGGAGAATCTACCCCGAAATGATTTTTTTTTAACAGAAGCAGAAAAAAAAATTGAAAGCAGAACAAAAAAAAGTTTGAAGACAATCGGACAAGTGTTAAAAAAGTCATGCATTTTTAAAGATTTGAAAAATTAGCAAATCAGTGAAAAAATTTTTGTTTTTTTTCTATTTTTTTTTTTTTTGGGTGCACAACTAATCAAAGTTGTCATTATATTTATGGTGCAAATTTCATCATTTCTACAGAAAGATACAATGTTTGTATGAATGTAAATATGCAAATTAAGATAATAAAGATAATTAGGATAATAAAGTAACAAGATCAAGTGCAAAAAAATATGGGATCTACATACCTATCATGAAGATATCGTATGGTTAACATTTTGAGGAATTCATTTTTTTGGAGCAAAAATAAAATTTAATATCATTGATAAGAATATAATATATAGTAAGCTGTGCACCTTTGGCGTCATCAGTTGCCAATTTGTCAATTATTTTAAACACTCATTACTTTCTTATAATTTGTCCGATTTTCCTCAAACTTTTTTGTTCTGTTCATCTGATTTTTCTGCTCCTGTTGAAAAAATATTAATTTTGGGTAGACTCTTCTTTTAACTGGATACGCAGACGCCAAAGAAAAACTCAAAACAAGACTTGTAGCGTGTTTTTTAATTATTATTTTATTATTAGGGGGTAGGGGTTGGTGCCCAGGACATAGACAAGGCAAAATGAAAATGTTATATCACGGGGGTGGTGGGGGTTATCTTAGCGAGGTCTCTTAACACCCAATTTGCGTTTCCATAATATTTGCATGGCTGCAAATGGGATAGACATGCGCGCACCCAAGATTTAGAAACCGGGGGAGGGGGTGGGTTGAGCTCAAATAGGGCATGGCACCCCCATTGCCAGAGCTGGACTGACAAGCAAAAGAAAAAAAAGAAAGAAGAAAATAAAGGTAAAGAAAGCTCTGTACCTCACATTGTGCGATATCGGGGGGATGAGCTGAGCTGAGCTGACTGACAAGCAAAAATGAAAAAAAGAGGAAAAGGAAAGACAAAGAAAAAAGGTCATCACCTAATCAGCTCTACTACCAGCGAATTCGACGCCATTTTGAATCAAACTTTTCGCCCCTAGTTCTTACCCGAAAGGGGGGGGGGGGGGGGGGCTAGTGCCCCCTAACAAATGAAACAAATGAACGCAGAAAGATTCGTGTATGTAACTTTGTTATCAGCTACACATGTTGAGGCTTCTAACATTTATCAGTAGAACACAGACCATAACTGACCGATTATTGTGAAAAATAAGAAAAAATAAGGCGTCCGGGTAGGATTTTAACCCACAACCTCTAGCAGACCAGTGTCATGACCCCCAGACCAGGGAGTGCACTCGGTGATTGCTAAACTCTCACGGTCGCGGGCTCACCCGTGTTACACCAAAGAATTGCTTAAATCAGCCCCACCCAGGTCCGAACCTGGTGAGGTTCTGACCTTCAGAGGATTGAAAAAGAGCCTGCTTACACCGCACTCCATCCCAACCCCCCAAAATGTTAATAGGGACCTTTAGCATAGAATACGGTAGGGCTGATCACAACGTTAGCACAAAGGTCCGTTCCAGAAGGGTGCACCAACACAACGCTACTTCTTGAATGAACCATGAAGCTAACGTTGTGATTGGCACTCCCATCTTGTTAACAGTTCGTCTCAACCTTAGCGGCCCGCTAGATTATCCCGCGCTTGAAAAATAAGGTTGTGATTGGCCATACCGTCGTCATGCTAAAGGTCCGTATCGTTGCAATGGAACAAACAGAGTTACGCACTAGTTTTCTGTCACAGACCATTAACTTTGATTGTGCCGACCATTAACAGTGAGTGTATGATACAGAGTCAATCTGAAATTTGAGACAGAGAAATTAAAATCGAGGTCTACTTAGGATTGTAAGTAGTTTTGACTGCAGACTATGTACTATACACTATGCAAAGATAAAATTCGGAAGCCGAGTCTGTGACTTCAGAATAGTTAATGCCCCGGTCACATAGGACCCCAGAAGCAACACGATTCACCCGACTCGTTGTTCTGAGGCAGTTAACCGTGAATTAACAAAGAGTCGGGGTGAATCGTGTTGATTCTGTTTTGACACCGCGAATTTTACGTACTTGAACCGACCCGAGACCATAGTTGGATGTGGTCCTAGGTTTCAGGCAGGATGTTCCATGTTTACACCAACAAATTAACCGCCTCAAACATCCCGAGGTTCGGACCTGAGTTTGATTTTTTCTGTGTAACAGGGGTCTAAGGCTGCCCAGGTAGCTCCCCACGTTTTCATTTTTTGTTGTTGTTGTAACAACCCGCCATTCTAGTTGCTGTGTGCCCTGAATGACATTAATCTTGTTTATTTGGTGAAATGTGAAATACCCGGCCTCTGTCTCGCACTCTCAAGCATGTTGTGCCCTGTACAATATCATACCTATTTATTGTTTATTGTTTACAAATTTCCCACACTTTATATCATTGTAATGTTGCAGCCTCTATTCTCTCTTCTATTTCCTTCCTCCTTTTCCACCTATCCCTTTCTAACATTTGTACATAATTGTTTAATGTGTTGTTTTATGTATATTTGTATTGTTTAATGTATTGGCGCTCCCAACACAGGCTTCGCCTTCTGGATCTGCGCCTTTTCCTTTAATTTGTATGTATTTTGTTTATGCTATTTCTGTATATTATTGACATTTGATTTTCTATTTTGAATATTGTATTGATGTATACAGAAATTTGTTTGTTGAAGGAAAAAATAAATGTTATTTTGAATTGAATTGAAAATGGAATTGTTATTGAAAGCCTGAAATTGGTCTTATTCCCGCTCGACAAACTACTGCACAAATGAACACACAGTCGCATCCGGTATAATAACATCGCAATAAACTTTATTCAAGAATTTTATCAAAAAAGCTTTATAAAGAAATGAAGCCAGTTTTAAGGGAATTATCCCCAGAGATCAATGTACTAGTGGGTGGAGGAAATACTACAATAATGTTAAAACTATAACGATTTGAGGAAAATTGGTTGTTCCAATCAAAAGTTAGGGATTTTCAACCATTTCATGTACACCCGATACGCTCCTTGAGTTGGCAATCTACTGGCACACAATGACTGCCAACATGGAGGATTCTCCATTCACTTTGTACACAAAATGTTTGCATTGTCTTCTCTTTTTTCAATTTGGCCAAATTATACTTCTTTTTTTTCCAGTTTGATCCACAAAGAATGAAGGCGAATCCCTAACTGAAATAATGTATGACATTATGATTCGATCCTTTATTACATTTATACACAAAATTAATGAGGAGTTCTCCATGTATGGCATGACTTATATCATGCTAAAGCTGCCAATTCAACAATGCCATTTATGATCGAAATGCAAAATTTCAATATTCATAAATTTTGAATGGATTATCCGATTTTGCTCGGATTTTCATAGTTTGTTTATCTCATTTTTCTTCATTTACTGACAATACATCAATGACATGGTGAAGTTTTCCTTTAATCTTCGGCATCTTTGACACAGATAAACGCCAAGTTAGTTCCGCAATCCATGAAGCCCCAAGATACAAGTTTATCCTCTATCACGAAGGTCATGTAGCCACAGTTTTCATTGTTGTTTCTGGCATCTGTTCGATCGTAAAGAGTCAAGCCCTCCTCTTCCCAGATCCAAACACCAAAGATAGAACCGTTACCTATCCATTAATTTGTAAATCTGTAGTATTCATCTATTCGAATGATTATTTCTCAATAATACGTTGGATGTTTTTTCCGTGTTTTACGAGCTGACGGTAAGCACGAAACCTTCAAGTTCGTTACAGTTTCATTGACGCATGTGTTTTTTTAAAGATAGTTTATATGAATTTCAACGACGGGAGGGCGTTATATAATTGTTGCTTTGTCGCAGTTTGATTGTCGTCATAATCATAAGTTAGCCTTGGGTTACCTACTCTTTTATTGCTGAACGAAGATAAAAAAAACCCTCTTAATATTCGGCATCTTTGACACAGATAAACGCTATGTTAGTTCCACAATCCATGAAGCCCCAAGATACAAGCTTATCTTCTATCACGAAGGTCATGAAGCCACAGTTTTCATTGTTGTTGCTTTCACTCGTTCGGTCGTATAGAGTCAAGCCCTCCTCTTCCCAGATCCAAAAACCATAGATAGAGCGACCTCGCTCCTGCGGATGATAAAGGATTATTATTAACCGGTATTTGGTAAAGATGCCAACCGTTCCAGAAGGAGCATGATACATAATTAAAATGTGAATAGCGAAACAGCTGAATGAAAGTTTTGCTCCACTCATATAGAATCCCGGAAGCAACACGATCTAAGACGACTCTTGTTCACGTTGTTCAGGAGAATAGTTAAATGCTAGTTGAAAGAGTCAAGTGTACATCGTGTTGCTTTCAGACTTCTGCGTGACTGGGGCATTATAGAAAACACAGCAGCGCTTGAGAATTGATACGCCAGTGTATCTTCTTCGACGGTTGGAAACTTAGGTTGGGGGGGGGGAGTTGATTTGATTAGCCTACACTGCAAAAACGCTGGTGTTGAATTTAACACCAACCGGAATCTATATATGACAACACCAGAAAAGTGTTGAAATAACACCAGTTTGGAATCCATTCGATATATTTCAATACCAACTGGTGTTGTTTAAGGCTTTTAACAACACCAGTCGGTGTTTACATTGATTTGATTCAGAACTGGTATTACTTTTACACTTTGCTGGTGTTGTCATATATACATCTTTCTGTAAAAATGATGAACTTTCCACCATAAATAAATAAAAAAAAAAGTCTTGGTTAGTGAAACTTAAAAGGGAACTTCACCCAGACATAGATGTGCCCTTAATGGATGAAGAAAAATAAAATGGTCAATTTGTGAAAAGTAAAGCAAAATCCGACAACCCATTCAAAAGTTATAAATTTTCAAAGTTTTGATTTACACCCCTTATGGGCTCATAAAATTGGCAACGTACTAGAAAAATAATAAAATGTGAAATTCTGTGTACAAAATAAATAACTATAAATGGAGAGTTCTCCATGTTGGCAGGCATTTTGTGCCTGTACATTGCCAATTTGAGGAGCCCATGAGAGGATCAAGACTTTGAAAATTCAGAAATTTTGAATGCATAGTTGAATTTTGCTCAGATTTTCACAGTTTGATCATTGTATTTTTCTTCATCCACTGAGAGTGCATCAATGTCTGGGTGAAGTTCCCCATTCATGTATTTGTTTCTCTCTCTCTCTCTCACTGACTCTCACCTCATTTCGCTGCTCCGCCTTGCGTAGTATTCCTAACACGAAAAGCCATTCGTTTAAGTCCGCGGTTAGGGGACTCTGGAAAAGGGCGGGAGAGCTTTCAGAGCGGCGCCAGCACTCCGCCTTAGCCTGCTCCCAGCTCACTCGGTAATTGTGATATTGGTAGCATTTACCGTTCCACTCGGTCCACCATCTTGTGTTAGGGCATGTCTGCGCACTCACTAGAGTCGCCATAGCCACAGCAACGGTTAACAACATGAGATTATTCATGGTTGTTTATTTCTGGAGTGGAATACGATTAGAAATCCATAAATCAGAAGAATTGTATATATTGCAGTCGACAAAAGTATTACCATTATTTTCCAACATACAAAATACTTTATCGATTTATGGAAAAAATGCACAACAAAATTTTATTTCCACTGATTTTAAGTCGAAAGCAGCTGGGAAAGGCCGATGGAAGTCGCTCGTTTAAGCCCTGGTCACATAGGATCCCGGAAGCAACACGATTCACCCCGACTCTTTGTTAATTCACAGTTTATTGCCTCGGAACAACGAGTCGGAGTGAATCGTGCTGCCTCATGGGCTCTATGTGACCGGGGCTTTAGCAGTGCCCTCTATCCAAACATGTGTGAACGGTAAAAATATCAAATGAAATTATTGCAAGCAAGTAATCATGAATAGTACGATTTACGAAGTTGCCCAATCAATAATAATAATAATAATGAACGGCTTTTATATAGCGCTTATCAACTCTTCATGAGAATTCCCTAAGCGCTCTACAATTGCAGCAGTATTACCCTAGCTTTAGCCCGGCAGCCACCATGCAGCGCACTTGGCGTTTCAAGGAATAAATATTCCTACCATGCAGG
This sequence comes from Temnopleurus reevesii, assembly GCA_036244855.1. NCBI lineage: Eukaryota > Metazoa > Echinodermata > Echinoidea > Temnopleuroida > Temnopleuridae > Temnopleurus > Temnopleurus reevesii. Next base: position 25,999 of record BQKZ01005708.1, on the reverse strand, counting down.
TACACATTCACCTCACCTGGGTTGAGTGCAGCACAATGTGAATTAATTTCTTGCTGAAGGAAATAAACGCCATGGGTGGGACTCGAACCTACGACCCTCTAGTTGAAAGGCGAGAATCATGACCATTACACCACGCATCCAATTATAAAACAACAGCAACAACAATTATAATGGCTTCTCTACGCTGGGATCCAGTAACATTGACCATAAAACATGACAAATTACACGCTAGACACACCCAGCAATAAAACATATATCAGGATGATGGTGATAGTAAAGTTGTTTAAATGAGGATAGTGATAATAACATACGAAATATTTTCAGATTATTAAAAAACACTTATTTCAAACTAAATTTTGTTTTGTTCATACTCACCTCGAATTCTATGTGTAGAAGTGTTGTCACTGGATATTCTCCTCTAAGTGATAATCTTCTTTATAAGTGGTAGCCTCTTAATATGCCCACTATTGCCAACAATATTTGAATAATAACGATTAAATCACGCCAATGTATACCAGTAATTATGAAGGACAGCGCATGCGCTCATTGATGTACCGCCCACTCATACTATTCATGGTCAAAATAATGAGAGTACATGTCACCGGTTCATGATCGTGATCAGATTTTTGTTAAAGTTTTATTTTCTTGAGAGTTGAATTATTTATTGACATTTGAAGAATATAGATATGAATATTTATAAAAACATGAAGACAACACCTACCTGAATAATATTCATTGGAAAATAAATACATTGTGAAATTAAAATAATCAAGTATTATACACACATTCATACATGTCACTTTCCTATCTTTTCTTTATACACGAGCGATATTTATTTTAAAACCGCCAACCAGTTTATAATTTTGTAAGATGCTTTTCCCCTTTGATGCTAACATTTTAAGCTCTAGCCAATGACAGATAACCTTTTTATATTTACTGTAAGTATTTTTATATAAAAAATAATGTATGACCATCGATGCTTTCCATTGACCATTGATTTTTATTTCACCATGATTCTAAAATATGATTTTGAATATGGTTCTGACTACATGATGAAATAACTAACAATTTTCCTAAAATATGATTCACGTCTTGTGTGGAAATTATGGCTGTACATATTTGATATCATATCCATACCAGCACACCTCAACACACTAAGAGGTTTTATGTCTGAAGGGTTGTTGTCAAATCAGTATCGTTTACATCAACATCTCGTTGCCTCTTAAAAAACATCTTCACTGAGTAGGCGGAAATATGACACTTCTCCATCTTGCGTTGAGAGGGTAAGGTCGACGGTTATAAAAGGTTTATCTAGTGTAATTATAAATATGGGTGTGCGTCTTTCAAGCAATACTTTTTGTACATCCCCTCCATTTTGACAGCATGAACATCTTTTAAAATTACACTTTAAATTCATAAACAATGGAAATAAACCGATCAAGCAATAAATCAATCTATCAAGAATCCTAAACATTGTTAATGAGAGGAAAAAGAACAAATCTTTTTGACGCGAGAGTCCTCCACTTTCAATTCATAAGCAATTATCTAGTAAATATTTTTTGTGACATTTTGGTAATTTTATTTTTGTGGTTACCTTGCGGGTTATTGAAATGGAAATAAAATCTATTCAGTATGTTCATTTTCAATATGAAAAAAGAACAGATCTTTCTGATCCGAGAGTCGATCGATCCTCACTTTGAATTTTAAATTTACAGTGCTGACATTAATATGTATCAAAGGCAGTGTGAATCAATCATAAAACCACGTTACCATTATTGTGGAATTTGATTAAAGTTTACGCAAGAAAATTAAAACCCAAACTTCATTACAGAGAAAACTTTATTACCGGTATTTTGTCTAGGATAACCTCAATTTTTAAAGAAATAGTAATGACATAAACACTCACGAGTGAATTCTAAAAATTCCGAAGTCTCACAGAAGTTCATGAAAAACAATAAAACAAAAGATGATATCCGGTAGTTCTTGACGAACCAGGTGGAGTTTAATTTTTTTTCTCGATTTCATGCAAATGGACAAGTCCGAAACTTGCCATATTGAAAATACGTGCGCCTTGTCACATTGTAATCGATCCTCTGCAACAACTTGAAGTAATTGTAGTCTCTCAAAGTGAAGACTTTGAAAGGTTATGCAAACACAACATATCCGAATAGTTTCTCAATGTTGAATGTTTTAAACATAGACATAATCCATTTCCAATTAGCTGATTAAGTAGATCCATTTGATTGCAAGTAACCTTTAATCTTTCCGAGCATCTAATAAATACATACAATCATTTCAAGTTTTTCACACAGAGACCGAGGAAGCAAGGGGGTGCTGATGAATAAGAAGACAAGATATTGATAATATTCTGAGTATAATTTTTCAACGGGCATTAAAAGATGCAAGACTTCTTTTTCCAAACATAAAACTCGTGCAATAAGGGAATGTAAAACACTACCTGGAGAACGCATTTTTTTTTTTTTTTTTTTTTTTTACAAATAGTAGAGGAATTACCAATAATGAAACCGGAATAACATTCATGAACCAAATTGGTTTATCCTTCATGCACATGCATGGTTTCATAGCACGTCGGACTTATTTCTGTTTAATTAGAGATAATTTTCTTTGATTTATCTCCAATCATTGGACTTTGCTCTTCAAAATTATGAGTAACTCTATTAATCAACTCACAGCGTGTAAACCTTACCCTAAGGTTACCATACAAAACAAAAAGCAGAGGGACATTCCGTGACTGCTATTTCAATGATTACGCTGTTTATTCGTTTTTATCTTCGCAACAACTCATTTTAGACATTGGAATATTTTTATTAAAGAGTAACATATTATAATGTGACAATAAGTGAGTCAGAATGAACAAGGAACTCTTATTCTTCGTTCGCTAGATATCCAGTTCTGATCTCGCCCAGCAGATTTCAATTCATCATCAAGCAGGTAAATTGATTCATAATTCATGGTTGATTTATCTACTTTTCTATATTATAAGCAATAATTGAATTGGAAATAAAATGTCATTGTGTGTCCACGAAAGCAATTACTAATTTGGGGGGAAAATGACAACTTATATTTGTTCAATTATACATAAAATGGTATGTTATATACCGAAATTATAAATATCAAAGTTACAGGCACATCGACAGAAAATCCATGAAATGGTACAACATCCGAAATCGTTCGATAAAATTAGCATGGTGAATGTGAGGGCAATTTATTTTAAACGTATGGGGCAGTTGATAAACAGCTAAAATCACCATAAGTGGCAGTTTTACTAGTATTTACTGGTTTTAATAATCTTGCGTTTGATACTTAACTTAAATTACACTTCTATGTTCACAGGCCCAGCTTGGCAAGTTTCGTTAATTATCTTTGATCAACGACAAGGCTTCTGCCTTTCATAATGCCGAACAACGATGTCGATCCAAAATACTTCACTGCCACTGACTACGCCGTGTGCATCGTCATGATCGCGACGTCACTCATAATCGGGCTCATAGCCGCCTTCATCGAACGGCGACATCGACGACGGCATCGAATTACCTCCGAACGCTTTCTTCTCGGTAGTCGTCGACTGAACGTTATACCCATCTCGATGTCGATGACCGTTCCGTTTGCAGCTGTGATCAATATTCTCGGAACGCCAGCAGATGTCTTCATGTACAATACGATGTTCTGGTGGATATGTCTGGCGTATATCGTTGGTGGTGCGATCACCTGTAGGATGTTCGTGCCGTTGTATTTCAGACTTGACGTCGTTAGCGCTTTTGAGGTTGGAAAGTATTATTTGTGTCTTTGCTGTAGTACCGTGCTGTAATATGAGTGCTAAAAAAATGCCGAACATGTGTCGCACATGTTGTACCTCATTCAAATTTATTCCGGTGTTTAGCAGGCGTTTAACAAGTGAGCACCTGGTGAATGCTAGACTGAGAAGTATTTAAGCAATTCTGCCCCCCCCCTCAGTAATTAAAAGGAGTCAAATCGACACTTCTTACCACCTTGTAGATACTGCGTTTTTCCATGGGGAAACCTGGCATGGGCTAGGCCTTTCCACAAAGTATCTACATTTGTATCAATATCTTAAAAACAAAACAAAAACAAAATGTCCTATGTATGCAAGAAAATAGACAGCTAGATAGACTACAACTACATAATAATGGAATTTTCCAAAATATTTGCATTCCGAGCGGCTGTGGTAAAATATAAAATGGTCAATATCTCAGTTTCTGCAAAATGCAGATACTGTGTTTTTCCTTGGAGGGCAGCTCTACTAGGCTGCAGCATGATGGCACAATGCAAAGTATGTACACTCGCCTGGTCTTTATCACAAACTGCATTTTCTTGCAGTGTTTTGGTCTCGAGATATTACAACATTTTGTTTTTATTTCCTTTAGATATTATGAGCTCCTTATTTTATACATAATGATTATGGATTTTTATTCAAAGAAAGTATTATTTTCAATACACAAGCAGCAGATTATCTACATATAAAAAATAATGTGTATTGTACAAGACTAGCCCTGTAGATACTGCACTTTTCCTTGGGTGAAAACCTCATGTATATACTGCGTTTTTATTTGGGGAAACTGAAAGGAAACTGTAGATACTGCGTTTTACAGTTAGGAAAAAAGGGGTTTCCAACATTTTTTCAGAAAACTGAATATGTCACATGAAAAAGGATTTTCTACTGACTATTTTTATGCAAAAAAGTGAAAATCGAAAAAATGTTGGATACTGCGTTTTTCCTTGGGGGCAGAATTGTTTAACCTATTCATTGATATATTAATTGATTCATTAATTCATTCTTATCAATTTCTTTTCCAAGAAAGTACAATTTAACACAACACAACGCATAAAGAATATTATACATATTTCATGACAACAACCATTATAATTTTTTCATGTAGTGTTGTCATTGCAGTAAAGCTGTTAACCCAAACGTAACATCGACATGATTTTCCCTTCGTTTCTATTCATTTCAGTATCTCGAGCTTCGATTCAACAAGACTGTTCGTGTATTTTGCAGTTTACTATTCATCGTGCAAATGGTATGTAGCATGTTACTAGACAATGGCAATGTAGGCATATAACTGTTGCTACAAAATCCACAGACACATACGTTATGTAAGGAGCATTTTGAAAAACCAATTTCAATTTTTATTTTTATTTTATTTATTATTATTATTATTTTTTTTTTTACTAATTACTTGTGATGAATTGAAAACAGATGGACAAACATTTAAAAGCAATACAGACTTTTGATTAAGGTTCAACATTTGCAACTTTAAAGGTGCAAACATTGCTAAACCGGACCTTTTTCGGTGCAATATTGCACCTCTTTGGTGAAAAAAATCGAACCACAAAATGTCTGATTGTGTATACTGTCGAGTGCTCAGGGGATTAAAGCGCACGCATTTGAGGTTTTCTTATTGCTCGTTTTTTCACCTTTTCTGGTACTTTGCACCCTTCATGTACTCTCGTCATATTTTCATTTTTGTTGCTAGGCTTGTAACATAAAATGGCGCAAGTGTATGCAATATTGCACCTTTTCGAGTTCTGCCCGAAACTTTTCCCGAACGTTTGCCACCTTGTGCTCCTTGTCTACTCGGTATGCAGAGGACAGCCACGTTGGTGTAGCCCGTCTCTATGAGAAAATACAAATGCCCATCTTTTAATTACTGTTAACCATGTCTTTCTTCTAATACAGATGATATACATTGGAGTTGTTCTCTATGTACCTTCATTAGTAATTCAAACAGGTAAGGGATTAAATGTAAATAAAGGAGTTTCCATGGTGTACCCCCAACTGTCTTCATCAAAGTTTTTTTAACACTTAGTGTTTCGACCATTTCTTTGATTGTTAATTCTAATAAAGGAATAAGGTTTAGACTAGAAATTGCCTCATATTTTTCCCTATGCACGTGCCTTGTTGTTGTACTTACGCACATGTACTGATAATTATAATTAATTATATTTGCTGGAAACCTTTGACAATTTGTAAAACGTGTTCCATATGAATGGTTTATTGTTAAATTAGCTTATTAAAAATACCAATTTGCACATCTATGATCAAACTTCACTGGAGAAAAGACTTTCTCAAAGTTGTAAGATACTGAGAAATATTACCCAATTATCTGTAAACAAACGTTCGATTACAACAAGATCTTAAAAGAGTTGGAAATATACCAAAGTTGATACCCAAATAGTCTGGAAGGAGCATCGTGAAGATACTCTACAAACTTGAAACATGGGAAAATACAAAATTGATCTAAATGACATGGTTCAATAATTTGTATTAATCCATCGCAGTGACCGGCTTTCAGCTATGGGGCAGTCTGGCCATCGTGTGGATAGTTGCAGTTTCATATACAGTAGTGGTAAGTCCTCAGGAACAACAGCGATTCTGGATATTTCAATGACTATGACTCTACTTCTGCCTCTTCTGATAATAGGAAAGTTAATAATAATAATAATAATAATAACAATGATTATCATGTCAGTAAGTAATGTATTGTTAATAAAGATCACTATGATAGAACCTCGTTTTTTTTGTTAAGGTCCTAGAACTGTTGTTATAGGCGCTACATAATATCATTATAATTGATACTATAATGTCGCCAATGATAATAATATTGTATCAATATAAGGATAATGATTATGTTGTCGGTCTGTGGTATCACCACGTAACGAAAAGCTTTCTTGAGATGAGTCCTGAAAAGGACCTCGCAAAGCTCGATGAAAAAACATGTGTCACTGATCGACCGGCACCAATAAAACGGTTTGTTTAACTTAATCAAATACTGGTTTTATGATCTGAAGAATGATCCATCCAATTTACATCCAGCTTTGCATAGAAATATGAAAAAAAATCGAATTATTTCGTACAAATACTACTTTTTATTAGGGGCGCGCAGCAGAAGACTTTGATTCGTAAAATATTTTTGCTTTTGTATTCTGATATCTTTTCAAGGGTGGGATGCGGGCAATCGTTTGGTCTGACGTCATTCAAGCCATCATCATCTTCCTAGGTCTCATAGCAGCCGTTACCATGGGAACGAGTCAGGTTGGAGGACTGGGTGAGGTGATGCTGATTGCCAGAGAGAGCGATCGTTTGAAATTATCCGTGTAGGTATTTTCTGACATTTGGTAATTTTCTGTTGCAGAAAAAATATATAGTAAGATAAAACGAAAACTTAGACCAAATGATAAAATTATAGATATCAACCATTATTAGGACATATTTTTACCAAAAGTTCTAAGAATAGTATTGTCCAGTGTTGGATGAATTTTTTTCTCAACGTTTTAAGAGAATACCAAATTGTCTATCTCCAAACTAGACACATGATGGATTAGACAGCTGACTTACTACTTTAGAACACATAGACGCCCGATGAATATGTTAGGTTAATGTTTTGTTTGGTATTTGCAGGTACCTCGTAAATATCAATTGCATGATCTTTATGATTGGTGACTAAAAATGGAATAATTTGTTGGATCGATTTCTACCCCAGTATGTCAGTGGTTTCTTTTGTCACATCAATTCGGAAACATACTGCCAAGCAATGTTTACTTATGGGGAAAAAACGATTTCAATTATATATCTTCTTGCCCATTCCAGTGTGAGTTTTGACCCGACAGTTCGTCACACGTTATGGTCCGTTCTAGTAGGAATGACCGTTATAGTCGTGTCTACAACAGGGACCAATCAGGTTATGGTCCAGAAGTATATCAGCCTCGAGACTCCAAAACAGGTCAAGATGTGAGTAGCTACACTCCTAAACATTAACAGTTTAACCAAATATTTTTTTTCTCAAAGGAGAGTCTCCCCCAAATTATAATGTTTTGGCAGGAGCAAGGAAAGTTGGTGAGCATAATAAACAAGTCTGAAGAAAATTGGTCAAGTAATAAAAAGAAGTTTTGAACTTTAAATGGTTGAACAAAAATGTGCAAATAATTGGAAAATTGTTAAACATGTAGCCAATTTGATGATGTCTTGTGTGCACTACGCACCATCATTTCATCTATATTTATGATGACAAATTGATAATTTCTACAGAATGATAGAAAATGTTATTGCTATAAACATGCGAATGGGGATCTCAAAGTTATCCTATGGTTAAAGTTATGAGGTAATAAATTCTTTCTTGTTTTCATGTTCCAGGGCCATTGTGTTTTCATCTCTTCTAAAAGTGGTAGTGGTGACCCTCTGTGTTCTTCTTGGCTTAGTTGTGTATGCTGCATACAGCATGTGCGATCCTTACTCAATTGAACATATTTCACATATAGATCAGGTATGTGTTATTACAGTGAAAAGTTTAAATGAACTCTCATTTCATTCATCGAAAGTTTCAGCTTAATGATAATTCATTCCTTTATCTATACATACATTTATTGTTCGTTCGCCATTTAAAAGAAATTGAAAATACAATATTCACATATCAAATACAATTACAAACATAGCAACAAAGAGAAATTACCTGGAATGAGTTGAAGAGGCTGCCAAGGTATAATGAGGGTTAACTTAATCACCATGACCCACATGTTTTCCTATCGACACCACTTCAACTTCGCACATGTTAATTATAACATAAGATATAACTATAATGACTGTGAGCAAAAAGGAAAAAAGATTTTGCCAAAGTATATGAACTCCATTGAAGCATTCACAGTAATTAGATGCTCATTTAAGAAATAAGAAATATCCCTTCCGGATATTCTGAAGAGAAATAACGAACATTTTATAACACTTGTTCGGCAAATGAACATGACAGCCTTATTTTCTATGATCATAAAGCTATTGAGAAGGCTTGAATGTTGTTGTTTAAGTTGTCTAAACCAAATGACCATCCACCTCTCAGCGTATGTCACTCGAGTCATTTAGCATTTCTTTCCTTGTGTATAAGTCATAATTATATTCCTTACTATGATCTTGCGTTGTAAATTTCTACAGAAACAAGCCCTGGGTATACCGATTATAATATGAGCTGTACTAAAACTGTACACAGATATATTGCAATATATTGATAACGATGCCACCGCCTCCCCTTTATGAATATGGACAAGTCGAGAGAAAGGCGCGAATTTAATTTTTTTTAATCCATTTTTAATTAGAATGATTAACATTACATTAATGATATTTGGTGAATGTGTCAAGAAGCACTATATATGCATCCTTTGTTATGGGATTGACCTGTTATGATCACATTTCAAAACCGTCTCGTCAATCTATGCATTATAATTTCATGAACTTTAAATTCTTTGTATGTACTAATTGCATGAAGTTGACACCGGGATTAAACCATTAGGACCACATTTCCCAACCGTCTCAAAACTACGAATCACCATTTCATAAACTTTAAAATCTTTGGTATTTGCTTATTGTTATCTCTTTCAAGTTGACCCCAGTCTTCGTTATGGACCTGTTTTCATCGAGTCCTGGTCTTCCTGGTTTGTTCGTAGCAGCAATACTGGCTGCAGCAATGAGGTGAGATATTATCGTTTGTTATACTTAATACGTATGACATGTTTTCAAAAGGATTCGAGTCTTTGCCTAAAAGCTATATCTGGGGCAAAAATTCTAAGATATGCAATATTGAGACTTTTTCAGGCAATGTCAATTAAACATCCAAACAATTGCAAGATGCAAGTTTTTAGATAGAGAGTCTGATCCTGGCACTGTCTATTTAAACAAAAATCAATCTTTGATGCTTATTCTAAATAAATATTCCTGGCTGTGGGGTGATATGGCCAATAAATTGAATAAGAAGATTCGTTTTAATAAAGATGATATTTGGTAGATTAGATTATCGTCTCTTTTAAATTACCTTTTTTTCAAAGACATCTTGTTAATTTTCCTTACTGTGCTTTACTAAATTTATTTTGCATGAAATTATTGCTTTCTTAAATCTAACTTCCTTTCTAGTAATGCACGACCCCATCACATTATTTAGTGATCAAAATATGAATTTTTCATCAAACTTTCATATCAGTAAAAATTGAATTTTTATTTGGTCTATATTTCCAGCTCACTATCATCAGGTTTAAGCTCGTTGTCTGCAGTAACCGGTGAAGATATTTTAAAAGCATTCTGGCCCAATGTTAGCCTAAACAGATATGCTTTATGTCTCCGTTTCTTAAGTAAGTATTCATCTTTTCGTTATATATGCAAATCTGAATCATTACGCTGGCTGTACAAATAACCTTCGCAACATATTTCATTAAGTGTATAATGATGCAAATTATATGATTAAACAAAGACACCATTAATGTTTCATGATAAGGAATCCCTTTTTTCATAAGTATCTATTTCCATGCCCTTAGCCCTCAATTTTAGTCTGTGCCTCAAAAATGCTAGAGGAAATTCTGATCTAAAACATACCATATTTATTGGGTAATTATACAATTTTCATATCTTGTGAAAATAAGACGACGTCGGTGGTGATGATAAGATGATATTAATGCTGACGATAGGGAAACAACGAAGGCGATCAATCACATTTCATTTTCCTCTCGATTATCCATTTAGTAATATTCTATGGATTGGTATCGCTTGGATTTGCAGCTTTAGCAGGATCAATAAGGGAAAGTATTCTACCGGTAAGTCAGGCGTCCAATCATTTTTTTTCATGTCCAACGAAAAAAAAACGATGTTAAACCAACCTCTGAAACTGCCGTGATTGTAAAGGTTAATCCGATGAACAAACTGAAAACGTCAGCAAAATCAGAAAATATCCGTTCAAAATTTGTCATTTTTTCAAAGTTTCAATTATTTCCTCTAAAGGGGATACCGAAGAAAATATGAAATTCGATAAACAGAATGACATTGAAGTTGTCCAAAATGACGTCCCAGATTATGTCGAAGTTGTTGATTTCACAGATCCCCATTACTTGTAGGGATATGATTAATTGAGACTTTCGAAATTGATAGTATAAATCGAGTGTCCTTTAAACATCATACCTTGTTCATTTATTTATTTCATCATCATCTGGACATGCTGGATGATAATGAATCAGTGGATGGGGTTCTCTTCAATGTTCGAATTTGATATATTACACAGTAAATTTGCAAAATCATTTGCATGGATACGGGTTCCGATAAAATGATTACAAGAGTTGTTATGCGTTATTCTGTGCAGACATAAAAATATGAAGTGCTTAAAATCATGCTTCGTGATAGATGTAGTTTATTATAATCCTAATAACGAGCCGCTTAACTCTTAACTACGTTCACTTAGTTCATGTGATGGTAAAACAGTCGCACAACTCTCTTTCGTCTTGTATCACAACACATTTTAATGTTATGGTTACAGAAACCGAATTACTTACTGAGATATTTTACCGAATTCGTTTCGTAAGGTCACTGTCTATTTCATCATTTTTAGTTGACCATATCCGTGTTTGGTGTTGTTGGTGGCATCATTCTTGGAATATTCACCTTGGGCGTCTTCTTTCATCGGAGCAATTCTAAGGTACAGCCAATTTACATATTCAAAAATTGTGTTCAATTCATTTTCTTTTCTTACGCTCTGCATGAAACCCTTCTATGACCATTAATTAACCCCTTATTGCTTTTTGCCGAGGTCCCCGCCGACTTGCTGGCAACAGTTAACAAATCATAAATTAATGGATAAAAGTTGTCTGTGCTCAAAAGTTCCCCGCTGCTTCTCCAAGATTGCAAATAACAATCCAAACGGAATTCAGATTATTTTAGTTTAAATGTTCATGACAATGAATATCAAATTTGAATGTATAAGTAGACCTGATAAATCGTAATGTTCCTTTTATTTTTTTTTGTGCTCTTGTTCTCTATCTATGTCTTCATGATTACCATGACCAGCGGGTAAATACAATATTATTAACCGTATCAGACATCTGAGCCATGTGATTTTTCCACTTTATTGCCCCGTAAAAGACAGAGCGGTCAATAGATTACGTTATTGCCCGCTGTCAAATGTCTATGGGATTTTGCGTGTAAAAACAGCGGGCAATAAATTCACACGCGAAATACGCGGACCGCGATCTCGTGAGCGCAGTTTTTGTGCATTGAGCTCGCGACGTGCTTTGTGGACATCAGATTGTAAGCAAACATGGAAGCGGCCAGTTCGAAGAATTAAGTTTGCTTCGTTCGATGACAACGAATTCCATGGTATTTTGCAAGATATGAATGCTAAAAATATTAAGAAGGCAACGAAACAAGCTGCCAATATTCTAAAGGAATATATTGCGTAGAAAAATCTTCAAAGTAATTTCATCAAGCAAGAAATGCTGGTAAAGTTACCCTTTTATTTCATGGATTTTTTGTTCGCTCTAGATGTCTGATTTGGTTAATAATAACAATATGGACTTTCTCTTTCGTGAGACACAACATTTATGGCCCTGAGTAGAGTCGTATTGCCCTCGTCTTCGACTCGGGCAATACAATTCTACTCAGGGCCATAAATGTTGTGTCTCCCTCAAGGCTAGTCCATATTGTATTATTACCACTTTCATTTCTGTGCCTATATGGGCTCCATTTTCTCGCCCTTTATGTAAGTTATATGCGTACTTTCCTAATGATAATCATCTTAAGTTTGGGTAATGATTATTTTAATAAATATTACACCATGGGGGCGTTGCCCAAAATCAACTGCAAATAAACTGCAACTTTGGAAATTGTTACGTGCATTTTCATTTGCGCATGATATGCGCATCTAACAAGACGCGCATGAAATAACGATTTTTGATTGGCGCGTTCCGATCAACTGCAACTTGCGATCAATTGCAACTTTTGAACAACACCCCCTAAAATTCATCTCGCCAACCATTCTTGCGCTACTCAATGATTGACGATACACTTTTCTTCGGTGTATAGGGAGCATTGGTAGGAGGCATCGTTAGCCTCATCGTCGTTGTCTGGATAAAGCTTGGAACGACTATGTCGTCGTCGCCGTCGCTCGTAGATGGAAATGGTTTGGTTGTCAAGGGATGCAAGGATCTCAATGCAACCATTATAGCAGATGATACAGTGACAGTGGTGCAGCAAACAGTGGAAATTGCCGCACTAACAACTGCCGCCCCTCAGAGCAGGTATTTTATGTTGATTTATGTAGAAATTGTATGCCATTAAAGGCAATTTTGAATATCTTCGTAAGATGCGACGATATTCATAGTTCCTTTCTTCTCCAGCGCCAGGTTCAATATTTTTGACATGTATAATTCTAATGGGCATTAAACCCGATTACCAATCATTATGATAACATTAATGCTAATGATTTAAAAACTCACTATCTTTTGGCAAGAAACCACTCTCACTGAATACCATGCTTATGTTCTATTTTGTTACCGGGAGGAAACAACAAACTTGTTAGTTTACCAGTACTTATTAGTTTACTAGTTCACCAGCAATGGTAATGTATCCAGTGACTTGATAATAAAAAGTGAGCTTTTTGGTTAGTTACGACATGATCTGATGATCAAAGTGCTGTTTGTGAAGAAAATAAATATTAGCATGAACTAAAATATGCAAATCATAAGAATCCAGCATGACAATAGGACGTATACGTAATAAAGTTCCGATCGATATTTCATTAAAGTAATCCAACAATATTCATGATTTCGAATATTTCCCCCCATTGTTGATTGAATTATGTTTTTCCCATACACTTCGTGCACGGCTCTACCGGTTCCAGTAGTCTTGGTTGACTATTAATCAAAGTCAGGGCGTCATGATCGACAAGACTTCCGGTTGCGAGCGTGCACGGACGGAGTGTTGCGTATTGACAACAATGATATTTGAAAATTCCCTTACTTATGTACCTTGCCAAGCTCAGAAACTCCGAACACTTCGTACGACTTTTCGATCTATGTTGTCGTCACTTGTAACTTTGATTCTTCCCCTCTTCAGCTTCGATTTTTCTAAAAATGTTCGAATCGCATACTTATGCGATTGTCGAGCTGCTAGCTAGCGAATTATAACTTTCTCACTTGCTATTTCATAAAAAATGCCGTGATTTTGTTGTTGGCCAATCTTCGTAATCAAAATGGCATCGACCAGTTTGCCACTAGTTTGCGCCCTCTTAACGTCATGTTGCCCCGCCTTTAAAAAAGCAACAATGCGGAGGCATGATTTACGTTCTCTTTTTATTTTTATGAAACTAGGCATTTCTTGGCAGGCCTATATCGCTTATCTTACCAATACTATGCACCAATCGGACTTGCACTTACAGTAGCGGTCGGCATGATTGCAAGTGCAGTTTCAGGTAAAAGTTAGACTTTTGTTATCGTTCCTAGGCTTTCATGACTAGGCTTTCGCTTTGCAATTCGATCGCTATCAACGAAATTAATATTATGGACGGTAGAAGCGGCCATCTACACATTTTGCAAAGTTGTTATTTCTATAATCACATCACTCAACGAATTCTTGGCTCCTATTACCTCATTGTATTTCAGAGCACTTGATCTTCCTCTTCATCTTACATCTTAAATAGCGTTCGCATTGTAAAGCCAAAGCCAAGTACTTCCCAAACAAGAGAAACCATGATCGTTCTTAGTCTTATTTTCATTTGCATTTTTGTGCCGAACGCGATATCCCACGCTAGACCAGTTCTTTAAAGAACTGTATTAAGGTAATCGGAAATAGAAAACAGATCCATGAATAGTTATGACAATTAATTTAAAATCTAAACTCGACCTGGTGTTTTTTTTTATCAAATCTTTTGGTCTTCACCCTCAAAAGGTTTGACATAATACGTTTCGAACACAAAATTGGTTGATTACGAATTGTTAACAATTTATGTATATTTTACCAACCAGAGTCAACCGTCAAGACTAAAATTTATTTGAAATTTATGTTGACGGTATGTTAACCAGTTTCAGGCAAACTATTGCCAAGCTATCGTTGAAGATACCTGTATATACTTTACATATTTATGGAAATGTTATTTCATTTGTTACATAGATAGACAAAGGTCAAGAAGACATTTGGTCATAAGCAAGTGTTGCAATGTGGAACTTGAAATAATGGTATAATTGAAAAAATCTTTCACCATTTGCATTATTATTTTTTCATAAGGTTTCGGGGACGCAGATGCTCTTGATCCAGGTCTAAAGCTGTACGTTGTAGACTCTTTGCTCTGCTGCTTGCCTGTATGTCTAAAGGATCTAGTGAGAAGGGATGGTCTACACAAGGAATATGACTATCCCAAGACAGTACGTTTTCATCCTCATTTCACTTAGATCATACACATTCTCAAAACTTTTGGCATTGGCATTTTTCAGGGTCTCAAATAATGAGAATTATGGGAAATTACTTTACACAAGGAATATGAATATTCCAAGACAGTACGTTTTCATCCTCATTTCACTTAGATTATACACATTCTCAAGACTTTTGGCAGTGGCATTTTTCAGGGTCTCAAATAATGAGAATTAAGGGAAATTACTTTGCTTGATATGAGAAACGGCTGACTGCAAAATGTAGTTCATCATGGAAATACGACTGAGATCAAAAGGAAAATACATTTGAGCAGGCTATCGGTCAATAAATATTTTAATTGACTATAAACTTTGTTTTGAATGCAAAATAACTAATTTCAAGTAGGGTTGGTCTTTATGTACCTGTATTGCAATAATTAGGCAGTGCCTCACAAAGAAGATCATTCTCCTAGTTTAACGGTTCTCAATAAAGTACTCTATATCTTAATTGTAGAGACATCAATCGTTCAAGACTATACATGAGGAAAATTGTTATATGAACTCAGGGCTTTCATCGCAAAGGAGTGGCAAAGATGTTTTCATGTTTTCTCTAACTCTTGTTCAGTACGATTCACATTCTGATTTTGCCTCATGTACATTCCAGAATGGTTGAAATCTCTGTAACCTTCAAAGAATCTGTTATGTTGGACATTGCCAGTAGTGGATCCAGGGGGCGTCCCGGCGAAAGCCCCCCTTTCATTTCCAGAAAAAAAAATGAGGGAAAGTGGGAAGAACGAGAGGGAATTAGGCGGTATATCACTAACTTTATATATGTATATTTTGTTCTTAGAAATATGGTCTTAGATACCAGGAAATTGCATTTAAGAATATTTAATTTTCATTTTTTCCGTAACAAATCGACACATGTGCCACTCCCTCCCTTAACCCCCCCCCCCCCCTGGATCCGCCCCTGATTGCTCACTGCCACCCACTATATTTCTTTTTCTTAAGATTGACATCAAACCCTCTGAAATGGAGAAGAGTGATTCGCATCAAGAGGAGTGTGAATCGTTGACTGTGATTCGTGATACTGATCATGTTCATGATGACGAACAGCTGGAAAACCGAAATGAAGAGTATGACATAACTACGTGGACGTAAAAAGCATAACCGGGAGGTATTTCCGGTGTAGCCAAGGATAGAGATATCACAGTGCATCTACCAACTCTGATTCAGCGGAAGGCGCTCTAGTGTGGGCACAAACATTTTTGGATCGTGTTGTGCAACGTCTTCCAAGGACACTCACTTGCCATGTTTGTGTTCTGTAAAGCCGAGCTGCCTGTAAACGGGGACGGAGTATGAACGTACTATAGACGTACGCAGGGATAGTTGAAAGGGATAATATGGATATACGTGAAAGCTACTGCGAATTTTGCCATAGAACAAAAACGTTTTGATATAAATGCCTTCGTACAAACATTCCATTATTTTAATCATTACATATGGACATTTCTTTCAAATCGAGCATATGAAAATATTTACATACTTTTGCTAACACAATGCCAGAACGTCCGTAATACCATTCGGTAATGAAATACCAATGGACTGTTTTAATGAAATTAACCCAAATTTCCTTAATTTCAAGTTCAATACTTAATATTCAAATAGTAAATTAATATTTCGTTATTATTCGTCGTATCACTGAAATATAATTATGGGTGTATTGCTTATTTTAACTTTAGACAGTGTTAGAACGAAAGTGAGGGTTGGCATTTGTTAAAGTGCAGTATAATCAAAGAATCTTTTAACATATACAAGATGTATCAGACAATATAATTAGGGATTATCATTACAGATTTTATCGGAAAGCCTATTCAATATGCGATATCGACCGTTCGTATGTTTCAGCGTCTAAAGTTTATGTATTTAATTATCACACCGTTGTGGGCATGTATGATACTAAAAATATGTTGAACTAATATTTCATTGTATCAACCAATCGAAAATGAATGCCAAACTTGGTTAATGCTATCCTAAGACTATTTACATCATGTGCAGCCTCTTTATTTTAAAGTTTGTAATGGAAATCTTGGTGGATTACAATTCGGCAAATAAAATAATTACGTATCAAATGCAAAACAACTAGCAGAATTGCCTAAGAAATCTGGCGCTGCATAGAAATGTTAGTAACATTTCATAAAATTGCAATCCGAATTACTTAATAATTCGTTCACGTGAAGTTAACGTGCGATGCATGTTCTTACTCGCAATCACTGTAGTAATATTTAGGGGGTGTTGCTCAAAATCAACTGCAACTTTGAAAATTGTAACGCGTATTTTCATTCGTACATGGTTTGCGTATTTGACAAGACGCGCGTGAAATTATAATTTTGATCGGCGCGTTCCGATCAACTGCAACTTTGGATCAATTGTAACTTTTGAACAACACTCCCTTAGTCATTGATCATGGTCATGACATGGAAAGCACATATTTCCTCATATTGATGATCACGTCGAGCAGTATTAAATACGTATGATTTCCTACTACCGAATGTGTGTTGAATAAATGATCAATTAAAATAAATTTAAGGCTAAGTCATGTCTTATGTACTGTGTAAAACGTGAGTATAAGTATTAACTTATTTACTTGTAGATAGTTGAATTAATGGTCGTGGAACGTTATTTAGCTACAAAGTGAATAAATGCTTGTAATTGCAATGCAGATTGACATGTATATTCAAAACATCACAAGTAAAAGTTCTAAATCAACCTTAGCAGCATCATAACCCTGTCCTCTCAGGATCTTCCCCAATACGGTGATGGGAGTAGTGACTTAAAATTATTTTTTAAAAATAGTCCACACCTGGGGCCCGTAACATAAATGTTTGCGATTAACTGCTAATCTGATAGCGATTGATATCAATCGCAAGCCTATGGCAAATCATGTACTAAAGTTTGCAATTGATCGCAAAATCAAATAGCGATTAATCGCAAAACCTTTATGTTACTGGGCCCTGGTCACCTACAAATGTCAGTATGTTCGTATTAAACAAATGTATTCGATTCCTGAGATCGTTTCTCGCTGTCCGAATTGATGATCATCTTCTTCGTTTCCTCACTTTCGACACCTTTCAGGTTTTCCGTCATACCATTGTAGAATTTCATATCCTTTACATCATCATCATCATCATCATCAAAGTCGTCTTCGATCTGAAAAAAAATGAGATGAAAATGTAACTTAAACTCTATTTCACTGGTAAAGCTATTGCTCTCCGGTTGCGTTACCAACCTATTGACTAATGAATCTTATAATTCCCATATGCTTTATGAAGTGATTGCCCATTTTCAGTAGTCAATGGGTTAATTCATAAGTTGCAAGTTTTAAAAAAAATGAATATTGAGTCCACGAGAATAAATCATTTCGATTTAGTGTCGTAGCCATTGGATTTGAACGGTATGCAGATCCGTGGCAAGTGATACAGGTGCCATACCTTGTTCTTATGCGGGGGTGGGGGTGGGGGATCACAGAACTGAGATAAATCAATTAGCATGCGTTTACCAAAGGAGCCAATTGATCCTTGGTCAATCTGTTCAATATATATTAAATTTGTGACGCATGTTTCGATATTTCATATCATTATACAATTTAACTACATCAATTTCTTTTCACAACATCCGGAAAGTTTAACTTCCTTCAAGATGTGCACACTTTTGGTATATCAACGGTAAAACGTAATGATACATAATAAACAAAATAAACACTATGATACGAAATAAATTATTTTCGAAAAGATTAAGTCGAACGCAACTGTAATGCCCCTTTAATATGCTATTCAAATCAGAACTTGCTTGCGATTGTTGTGTCCGCACAGCTGAATACACGGCGTACGGTTCTATTGTATGTGGCCCACTAAACTTTTCGGAAATATTTTTCTGGTATAAACTGATTTCCCGTTGCTACTTACCTTTTCAGTGCCACATCGCATCCTCCTCTTCATTGATTCCGGAAAGCAACAGAAGAGGGCATCGGTAAGATTGTTCTTTAGTCGTGGATCAATGCTATCAGGATCAGTAAAACCTTGAAAATGAAGAGATAGAGAAAGAAGGGAAAGAATCACGATCAGTAAAACCTTAAAAATAAAGGACTGGGAAAGAAGGAAAACAAAATGAACGTCAGCACAGAATAGAATCGCTATGGATGTATTAACTATTCTTACTTTTAGTTCCATGCGTTCTAATTCGTCAAAGATTTAATCTTAATATCCAAATGAGAAGTAACTGTGTTATGGTGCAATAATATCTTAGATTGCACACCCAACAAGTAAGCGTTTTAGTGGTAGTACAAAGAGAAATTTTAATTAACTTGCGGAAATGAATTATCGTCTGTTACCCATATTTGCTCTGTCATTAAAACAGCTATGCACAATCCGCAGTCTGTTTGAATAGTATGCGGATTGACGTTCAATTGTGACTACCACAAGGCACTTTATAGAGTCCCTACCCTATTAGAATGTCATTTTAAGGCACGCGTGGTTGATTATGTTGCATGTGCTTACCTGTTATCCAGCTCACAAAAATTGCTACTACAACACATACGAACAGGCCAATTGTTGAGTAGTACATGAATGATATGGCGTACAGGTTAGCAATAGCTGGGCTGCATAAGAAGAAATTAGATAAAATTGTTTATAAAGACATGGAATTTTAAATCAAAACAAGCAGAAATAATAATGAATTTATTAATCATGTTTCTCAATTTCTTGTGTGCCGATTTTATTTTTTTTTCATAAATAGTATTGACTATTGTTGTCTTGATGTCAATATCTTGAATTATATGTACTTTTATACGTTAAGTATAATTTATACTATATATTTTCCTTCTCACTTAATATACTTAAAGTGTGAAAGAACAAATTAGGTAGAATATAAGGAAACCATATGAAAGAATAATCATTATTTTACGGTTCTTAATCAGTTTGTATGCAATGTGCGAAACCGACTAATCTGCGCTCTAAGAGTCAAATTTGATCAGTAAATAATTTATGGAAGGGTCGTTGAAGTAGATGTTATGGAACAAAATTGAAAATATGCTTAATTATTTTTTCTTATTTTCTCCCTTTTTAATATGGGAAATATCAGATTAGAGTTTCAGTTTCACATAAAGCTAACTATATAATTATTTGCATAAAAAGAAGAAATTTACACCGCTTCGTTTGACTGCCTAACATTTATGTTTTTGGAATAGCAGCATTTGATTCAGGAAAACGCTTGGCTGATACTCATACTTACACTTCTAAGAGCTTTATAATTCTCTCATCTAAAAAAAAACATACTATAAGTGTGTGTTTTAAGATATGACAGATTGATATTGTGGAAAATGTACCACGGTATGCTATATTTTCGTCAAATCGGGAGATACAAAATAGTTATCATTCTTAATTGAAGGGGTATGGAAATATACCCACATGGATTCCGCCTTATCCTCTGGAGATGACGGAAATTCTGTGTAGAAATTTGAGGTAACTGTCTCAAACGATGTTGCAATTTCTGTCATTGGAGACTCTGTGGTGTTGAGGATTGGACAGCCTTCGACCGAGAGGGCGTTCAAGCCTCTGCTGGATGGGTAGATCATGGACCCGACTTTTATCCATCCCACGATGAGGACGCTCGTCACCAAACCTGTGATGGCTCCCTTAAATTTAGAAGAAGTTCCATACGAAAATGATTAAAAGAAATTGGAAGAGGTTTAGTAAGAATGTGACAGAAAAAGTGATGTACACATAATAGCTTATTTGGAACTCTAAAAAGGCATGCTATATACATGTTAAAGAAAACAGTTTTACAGTGCTGTACATGTATTACATTTGTTCTGCAATTTAGCTTTATGCGAATTCATGAGTGTGTTTTCTGGTTGATTGTGGGTACAAAACCATTAATACATATTCCAAATATCGACCATTGAAATTGAAAATCCAAAATCTAATCAACCATTTGAATTTATACGATCTTTAGCCAGTGAACATTCATGGGATGAATGTCTGAAATGGCACGCAGGCTGTTTTTAATCTTTTTGTCATAATGTTGTGGTCTTCAATTATACGTGTCCGGACCACACTGCACTCTGGGATAGGTGAAATTTAAAACTTGATACCTCATTTGCAATTCATTTAAGCTCAAACCAATACCCCTTGCTTTTAGTTATTTGTTGCGGTTAAATACACTAAAATATGCTATAATTTGATTGATTCACTATTTCCATATTCACATGTTTTTCCATATTCCCATGTCAAAAGTCTGATCGTAGTAATCCATAATACTAATAAATAATAGTTAGATAATGTGTGTAACGCAGTCACTATGTAGATATACTTTATTGCTCCATTTTTTGTTTTATGGAATAGTAGCTGACAACATACCGCCGAGTTGCATTTGTGCATGAAGATACCGAGCATGAATACTCCAATGATACCTCCATATGTGATGCCAACGATGGAGAGAACCAGCTAGATGGAGTAAAATTGATAAAGAGAGCAAGGTTACCGACTGGAGTACGATAAGAAACTAGAGAAAGGGACACAGTACCTAAGTGGTAATGAGGTACCAGTGCAACCCTACTTCACAGTAAATGCTTCAGTTATACGGCAGAAGTCTAAATTATTAATGCGGTATTAGTGCTACCACATCTAATTATTACTTATGGCACCATGCGTCACAAGAAATGCTTCGATGCTACTGCAGTACTTCTTCAGTATACCATGTTCCTGCGGTACTAATGGAATTAGACTTAAGTATTAGAACCGCGGAACTAATGCGATCTTATTTCAGTATACGGCACTGCGATAATATTGCAACCACATTTCACTTAAATTATGCCTGAAATAACAAATCGGTGGTACTACTACAGCAACGCTTCATGCCTAATGATTTTATACTAGTTGAACCAAAAATCCCAGTACTACTTCAATGACACTTTAGAAAGAAAAAAATGCACCGGTACCACTGTAATCATACTTAATAGTACCGCGCTACTATACTTCAGTAAAAATTCGTCATAAAAATAATGGAGTGCTAATCCTTTAGAAACAAATGCTACCGCGCTATTTCTGCAAGCATGCTACAGAAATAATGCTGCGTCACTACTCATACATTAACTTAAGTATACTGCGGTACTACTGCAGGAATTCTCTGGTAGTGGTACTGCAGTACTAGTCCAACCATTGTTCAATAGCGGTAATACGCGCCTACTCCAAATACAATTCAGTAAAAACGAATGTTGGGGTACTACTGCAAAGATACTTCAGTAATGTAACTGCACTACTCTTGCCATTATACTTCCGTTAAAAATGGAGGGGTTGAGCTCTGGAAAGAAATCTGCGGTACTTCTGCATTAATTATTCATAACAAAATGCAACTGCGCTTATATTGCAGCAGTACTCCTAAAATATGATAATGTACTACTTCAACCATACCTTATGGTACTGCGGTACTACTGTATTACTTCATGGTACTGCGGTACTACTCAACTGTACTTCTCAGTGCTACGGTACTACTGCAGCCACACCTCCGTATTTTAATGCCTAAAATTGTAAATGTCTAAATGAATATTGGCAGCTCTGGTACTGTTGGCGTGGAATTGGTACAACAAAATATTGTTATTAGAAAGAACCGCAAGCCCATTGATTATTTTGTGTGTAAAATGTTGGATTCTGTTATGAATTTTCTCTCAATATCTAGATTTTAAAAAAAGTATTTTGTCAGCATACCTGTAAAACACCTTGTCCAAGTAGACTTGTGAGAAAAGCAAACACTATACTAACGAGGCCGAACAGCAAAGCTGTGAATGAAAATATTATGGCAATGTCAATTAATGAATCTCAAGTAATAGTTAGTGACATATTTCTCTACCCTGCTTACCCATTCTTAAGTTTGCTCAAAAAGGTCATTGTTTTAAATTGTACGTTATCCGTAGCCCGAATATCATGTTTGTGGAGCAGGAATTCAAATGTAAATACAAAGACCACTGTTGTCTACAAGATAAATTGTTATAGAAACAATTATCGTAGCTTGGATTCGAACCCTAAACTTCAAAACATATTATCCATGACTCAAGAAAAGTTTGCTAGGTGGCTGCATTGGAAAGTCTTAGGTAAACTTATTAATCTTGTGTTTACAATTCTATCTTCCACGATGCAACGTACAACAATATGTTTATGTTTGATTCTTCTTCACCGCAAAAAAATGTTATTTTTCAGATATTTCGTTTTATATTTCCATGCCAAGTAAAACTCACAATGTTGCTAGGGTTTATGAAATGGTATTGCCCAAGGTCTTCATACGAAACTTCCCTTTATTACATTTTAACACAACCGTGTTTTTATTCAATACCGCCATCTCTACAAAGAGCTATCATTGGCAATTAAAATAGTTTTATGTGATTTCTAATTAATATATATTCCTGTTTTACAAAATCATACAAAAGAAATTGTGCTACGGTACCAATCTCTTAAAAAGGGATCGTTCCTTAAATCTGTAGTAAAAGGTTTACCAAACAATTTCACAGTCTTGGTGTACTTCCTAGGGGATATGTCCGGCCAAAATACCTTCACACCGTCCTCTCCTGCCAGGGCTGCCAGAGAGTTTATACCGGACGATAATGTGCTGTAGGAAATGGGGATAATGAATAGTGACAAAATAAGATTTACAAGAATCGGATACAAAAGTCGACATGTGAAAGGATAACTGTTTAGTAAATACGTAATAGTGGCAGCGCCAGGGAAAAACATATTCGCGATTAGCGATGCATGTTCATGAAATATTGCATTTAAAATATGAAGTAAATGCGTTATATAATGCTTCTCACGACAATTGCCGAAATTGTACTAAATATTCTTTCTATAAGTTGGCTGAAAGAGATTACCAGTCTTTATCAATTTCAATCTTGCATTCAAATGAAATTAAATCAAATTATTTTATTTCGATTCTTTCAAAGATTCGAACATATACAACGTCATGAGCAATGAAAGCAACATAACAAAATAAATGAGTAAGAGCTCCGGGAGAGGGATATCTTAAGAAACCCATACCGAAGTACTACCGCGAAACGTGTTATACACTGAATGAATTTTCACATAGGTTTGCCTGACCTCACCATCCCTGAATACTTATTCAGTTTGTAAGGCTATAATGTAAGAGATGATTAAAATATATGATTTATTACCTGATAGAAGCACTGACTACTGCCGACAGAAATAGACCTGGTAGTCCTGGCATATCACCAAAAAGGTCCATAACCATCAACGGCATAAGCTACAGAAATCAGGAATATAAAGACAAAGAGCAAGAATTATGCAAGGCGTATGTATGTATGTACATATGTACAGTTATAATTATACTATAAGACACGTTAATTCATGGATGAAATTGTTTTCAGAATATATTTTTTATTTTTATGTTGTAAACTTTTTGTTCTCAAATGTAGACATCCTATGTAAATGAAATGTTTGTTTATTTAATAAAGGAGCCACGTGGAAGGGGAAAAAGAATAATAGCCCAGATATACATGATATAAACGGCAATGAAGGCCCTGTCCATCCCTCAGTTGTTTTGTTACAGAAAAAAGGCGAAAAAAAACAGGGAAACTATTGCACGTGATCGATAAAATTTATTTTCATATCAGTAGGAAATAAGTATTATTAGAATAAATAGGTGGCGTAACACAACTAATCATACTTAAATGCAAAATGGGAGTAGGCAATGACATATGATTACTTTTGACTAAAATGATAATAATGAACTAATTTGATTCATACCAGTTCCTTACTACCTTTAGACAATTGTTTGCTTCCCCTTCTTATAATTCAAATGTTGAAAATGTAAAAATCGGATATTGTATAGTGGTCTATCATGTTTGTTGGGAGGGGGGGGGTGAGTATTTGATCAGCAATGACAAAATAAGTGTATTATTGCTCGCTTTCTAGCTCGAAGAAACCAAATTCTCTTTGTATTATCACTAATTGACATTATAATTAACTGGTCATGAGGGTATTTGAATTATTTATGGTTGATCATCTTACCTGGTCCTTGCTTCGAACAACACCCTGTGTGTAGGGATCACAGTCAACGTAATAGACGTACATTACTACTCCGGAGAAGATACAAAGTCCCACTGTGACGAATTTGATAAAGGTAGCCAAGGCAATGGCCCTAAAAGTAATTAAAGAGGGACGATGCCAAAACAAAATGTTTCGTCAAAAGCCGTAGACAGACAAGGGCAGATCAAACAATATATCTTTCTCAACTGATCGGACTTGCAACAATGTAATGACATTAACTTTTTGAAATATCTCACATTTCATCCTCGTGAAAAAAACCAAAGTCTCATTCAGAATTCTCTTTTCGGACCAAAATGATAGAGAATGTCATGTGTGTTGTTTTTTCTAAACTACCCTATTTTTTCAAAATGCAGGCTAAGGGCTACCCTAGCCAAAGGTTTTAGTCGTGCGAATATTGAAAGGGACTGCCCCAGATAAAAAAAAATCATAATATCTATATTTTCAAGACAAATGTTTCCACATTAGACCCGATACGATACATTTGGTAGTTTTATATTTATAAATGCTATCGACGACTATTGCCCATCATTCTTGTTTCAACAAAAAAATTATATGTAATTTGTATCATACACACCGGTGACATATAACAAACCCGATGTGTCAACTCACTGTAGGGCTTTCCTTTTAGTACCACAGGACAGGAGCCTCTGAACAACCGTCTGGTTGATACCAGTTCCGATGTTAACCGTCCCCATCCCGAATAA
>BQKZ01005707.1:20989-33522 GCA_036244855.1 Temnopleurus reevesii | reverse complement strand
ATGATTGGACGAAGTGTTGTTAGCCCAAATAGCTATTGGACGAATTGATTATTAGACCAAACGTTAATGGACGGGATGGCTATTGGACGAACAGGATATTGGACTAACTGGTTATTGGACCAAGCGGCTATTAGACGAAATGAATAATGGACAAAGTGGTAATTGGACGACCTTATGTTAGACGAAGTGCGTTTGGACGAAACGGTCATTGGACGAGATGGCATTGGACCAAGTGGGGATAAACCGTGTAATCAATGCATGTTCAGGGCCTTACCGAGACAAGTGGTATCAGTCCTCAGAGTCCTCGACTGGACTAGATTCATGGACGCTCCGCTAAAGACTGTCATTTTCATAATCGTTTGCTTTTTACCGTGAACAGGGACAAAATTTATGCTTTTGGACAAAGTAAAACAAACTTAATTCAAGCATTCACAATAGCTATAGATACACACAAACGAAAAGTCACTCTCTCTTATTCTGCTGAAACATGTCAAAACAGGCATCACACAATGCATATTGAGGGTACTATCTCTCTTGTGTTTATCTAGCTATTGTAAATGCATGTAATGAAGTTATTTTATTTTTCCAAAACGTTTTGTCCCGTCTGATCACAGTGCTTTTTCGGGTCAGTTACTTCGAACAAACTCAGGAAATAGAAGACGGAAGAAGAGTAAGACTTGTAATAATCAGGGGCCAATTGCACGAAATGGTATTTGATATCATCTTCTCGCTAAGACGTCTTGTCTTCTTGTACCACCCTCGTAACACAGATGTATCACCGATTATGTCTGTGTTGAGAGGATGGCACAAGAGGTTAAGACGGCTTTACAAGACGGGAAGTACAGGATAGGTAAGACCATTTTGTGCAATCGACCCCAGATGTCTGAGAAGGCCACCTGTTATTGTAAAAAATAAGTATGTAGCCTATGGCTGCATGAACTTGTACTTTGGAAAGGGTGCAGTTTACGTTTTCGTAGAGGCCGCGGACACATCTAGTGGAAATGTTATAATTGTACATGTAATGAGCAATTTTCAATTGAAGAATAGGGTGACAAAATATACAAATGTCATTGTTAACATTAATATTATTTCCTAGTGTAACTAAAATAACAAGTGATAATGTAGCTAAGAATGAAGACTAACAGCCTAAAAGTAAATGGCTACGGTGATGGAGCGAAGCGATCGAGCACTCCAGGGGATAAGACAGTAAATACCCCTTCACCGTAGGGGTATTTTCCTGTCAGGAGAGTGTACGCAAATATAATGCTTTTTACAGGGGCAAAGAAATAGTGACAATAGAACAATCAATACTTTGTGAAAATCGGATTACTAATGAAAAAAACAACAACATTTTCTTATTCATATGAAAAACTAACAGAGGACTTTCATGAAAAGTATAGCCCTATTGCAAGGGGGCCTTAAAAAAACTATATTCTGTTGTAGTGTAACGGTAAATCTGACCTTTGTGAATTGGAAAGCAAACTATTTTCTGAAAGACATTGGAACCTCGTTATGAACAGGTCGGATATAGCGAGATACCTGTTATAATAAGGTGATTTTATTGGTCCCAGCTCTTTATAGTTCTTTGTTTTTTACCCTGATATAGTGAGGAACCTGATATAACAAGGTAATATTCATGGTCCCAAGGACCTCGTTATAAAGAGGTTTCACTGTACATGTATTTTGTCCACGAGAATGTAACGTTATTTGTACTTCACAAGTAATGGGCCAGTCTCACCAACACACTGATCCCACCCTGCTCTCAAATATCGCATCAACAAAACTGTAATTATTACCATGATTACCGTCTTATTTTGTTTGAAATCTAATGTTTGAAGGTTATTTTTCTCACTCTTAATTGTACGAATCCATTGTTAAACAAAACGTTCATTTATAGTTCACAGTCCGAATAGCTTTAAGCATGTTTACTTTGGCAGCACGATGGGATGCGTATGCAGGTGTGACTGCCCCATGGCCAATGGACTCTTAACATACGATTTCAGTGTTTGGATGAATCGATTTATAATGTTATTTTCTTTTCTTCTTTTACACCGCTTGTCCTGTCTCTGTCACTCTCTCTATCTCTCTCTTTCTCCCTCCCTCTCTCTTACCCCCCCCCCTTCTCTCTCTCTCTCTCTCTCTCTCTCTCTCTCTCTTTCTACTTTATCACTATATTTATCTCATTCTATTTGTTTTTGTCTCTTCTCCCACTGTTGCTGTCCCCTTCCATGTCCTCTCTCTCTATCTCACTCCTTCACTCTCTTTCTCTTCATATATCACACCCCCTCCTCTCTAACACATACTTTCTATATTTTTTCTCTTTCTGCCTTCTCTCTCTCTCTCTCCTCACTCTATTTAACTCCAGGTTGATGCAAAGTTACGAGACCACCGTTTCCTGCAGAAGCTCATCCTTGGCACAATTTCTGCTACCAACGGGTCAGCTGATCGGAACCACCTGACCTTCGTACATCCGGGGATCTAACTCAGGAAGAACGTCACCAAACAGAGAGAGAGAGAGAGAGTGAGAGATGGCAGATCCTTTCGATTAACATCATCATCGCAGACATAATCGCTATCCAGGGAGGTATCGCTTTTACCACACGCCTTTCCAATCCCGCAAACTCAGAAGGAAGGAATTGCATCACCGTTTATATTGGCAATAACTGACAAATAACGCCATTTCGTAAATTTACACGTACTTGTTCGAGATGACTTTTGAAGGATTATTTTAATTTCGAACAACGTGCCACTTGGAAAATGATGTAAGATGGAGCTGAGCGTACCACAGTTAATTGCCGTAATTTTACTATCCAGCAGCTTTGTCCTATTATCGGCAACACCTAGCTTCGATCAGCATCCTAGTGACCAGAACGTTATAGAGGGCGGGCTAGCGAGACTTCGGTGTACAGTTGAAAACCTTGGGAATGCCTCAGTGTACTGGCGTTACGGTGATGATTTCGCGGTTTTGTCGAAAAACTACGAGACCGATAGATATACCGACCTCCATGGTCTTAACGAGAGGATAAAGATAATGGGTGATCCGAACCACGGCGAATATAACCTCTTTATCAGAGATATTAGATTGTCGGATCAGAGGCAGTATGTTTGTTCCGTTGTCATGCCGGATGGATACGCGTATTATTCAAAGATAGCGTGGATCATGGTTCAACCCCAGCGTCCTCTTACCGTTTTGCCGCTGGACCCGCCCACGGATCAACCTGAACCTGATCCAGGGCACGCCTGTACAGCAATAGCGATTGATCCGCCGCAAGTGTTGAACGTCGGTACAATGGTTCGCTTCATCTGCGCCACGCCAGCGGGTTCGCGTCCGCAGGATCTTGCCTGGACGTACTTTGAAGACGGAAACAGGACTGAGATTGTCTCTTGTCCCGATTCCCCCTGTGTGTTTAACAGGAGGATGAATATATCGGACATCAATCGGACGTTCATCTGCGAATTGCTTGATAGATATCGTTCCCCGGTCGGAATAGAATGCACGTTTACGCCGTTGCGCCCGCAGATAGACGTAGTTGTAGATCCGCCTGTGTATGACCACCCTCCAGGGAATCGGCAAGGATTCATGTGCTTTGCAGTTCATTATATTTCTAGCAGTCTTATGTTCGAATGGTACCTTGATTCTGAACTTATCCAAAATGGGACCAACCACACATTTCTGAACTTGATGATAAGCCGCGAGGATAGTGGATCGAGATTATCATGTGTGGTATCAGCATTGAATATGTCTTTCGGTGGGATCGGCCATGCTCGGATCGAACCGTTTGATCCCAATGTTGTATTTCCCGACGTAGAGGGCTCTTCTTTCCCGCCTCTTGACCAAGGCCCCACTGATAAATCGGATACAGTTCGGTCTACAGGCAAGTCTGGGACTGTTATAAAGTACACGTCCCCTCCGTCAACTCAAGGACCGATCTTGTCCATTCGACCCGTAGCGGAGATCAGTAGGGAAACTTCTCCAAAGCACCTTTCCATATTAGTTGTTGTGTCCGCCATAGCGGGCGCCCTAGTGACTATGCTCATCTGTGCCATCGGGTTAGTGGTCATGATTTTCATCCGCAAGAAAAAGAAGCAGTTCCTGGTCCTGCAGCAAAGTGGGTCCGGACTTGGTGGGGATGAGTGTGGACAACTGGAAATGCGTGTTGTCGAGGGAAAAGAAATGGTTTCTTGCACTAATTCTGAGATGGAAGAAAATGCAATGAACGCACAGCGGCAGTCAAATGAGGAGTCTGACCCGGGTGGCACATTTGATAGATACTATGCCACACTTGAACGAGATGCTTCTGAATCAAATGAAGACATTGATTGTATAAAGAGCAGTACTCCGTCAAGTGCTTTTGGACCTCCATGCACGCCCAGTGAATACGCGAGACCCCAGGCAAGACCATTAGAGATTGCTGACGAACTCCACCAAGGGGACCTAAATGATGGGTATCCAAAGATCCATGAGCGTACGCTATCAGGGTCCTCAGCATGTGCCTATGCAGTGACAGATGTTGTGTCCCACGAGGGTCGTTTCGTGTTTAAAGCCATGTCCGGGCGTGATGAAGCTCACATGGGGGTCTGCCGTCTTCCCTCTGGAGAACGATCTGCTACGATGTCCAGGGCACTGACCAGACATCAGACTGCCCCTCCGCTACCTGCACGGACTCTTCCTCGTGGGACCTCAATCCCGGATGACCAAAGCAATGATTCCTTCAGCCAGCGTAGACAATCAGATTCTGAGTCTTCAAAGGACAAGGGGAAGCTGAGACCGAAGAGTGGTCTTGGTCATCGTTGGCCGTGGTCAGTGAGAAACAAAAAGGAATCTCCATTGGAGTTTAATTCTACAGATCAAGAAGCTCCATCAGAATCAGAACCCAGGCGATTGTCAGTGGCCAGTGGGGGTAGCGGAGATTATGCAGAAATTGTCAGCTTCGATAAAGATGGCGAATCAACTCCAAGCAAAAGACACTCCGTAGCCAGTGAAAGACTGGTCAGTATCCCTGAACGCTCTTGCCCTGCCAACGAGTACCAGGACGTCGAAGCGTATGCATCCTCAATGGCTCTCCTTGAGAACCAGCCCAAGATTGGCAAGGAGACCACAACATCCTCTGGATACGATCGCCTCTCCAGACCTAACCAAATCCAAGCCCGTCCTCTCCGGCGGGCCGGCACCATGCCAATTTACGCTAAAGTGAACAAATCCAAAAGCCTCGATCATGACGGGCAAAGGAATTCCACAAAGACTATGGCCCAAGCAAACGCTTGTAGTGATAATACAAATAAAACGCGTGATCCAAAACTTCTGCGTAGCATGTCTGAAGGCGCAGCGCCCTCTACGCGGAGGAACAAACCAAGGAGTATCGGTGGTTATGACACGGTTGAGATATCAGGAACATTGGACAATATTTTGGTTCAGATGAGGAATGGTTTCTCCGGCGAAACAGTCGATATTTCGGATGGAGATAGCAAAGAGCAAAATACGAACATGGGTAGCAACTTTGCTGATATTGTCTAGGTAAAGTCATTACAGTCTAACCTCGTTATAACGAGGTCCTTTGGACGAAAGAAATTGCCTGTTTATATTGAATCTTATATGAGGGCCAAGATACAATTAAATACAAAGAGATGAGACCAGGGAAATTGCCTTGCTATAACGACAGCTTTTTATATCAGTGCTATTTATAACGAGGTTTGACTGTAATGCATGTTTAATGTCCTTTTACAATGACTTTTTACAACGAACTTGAAAAGTACTTTTCATGGACCAGTACATATGTACATATGTATTATTCCACTTTTTCCACAATACCTACGTTGTGTTGCAGTTCGTCTGTGTTTTCACGAAGTGATGGGAGCCAAAAGGGTATTGTGTCATGAAGACAAAACAATCCCGATATAGCGCCAATTCAACGGGCATACTATCGAACAATGTGTTAATTATATAGAAGTACACGTTTCAATGGATTTGTAACTCAATTCGTGTAAGTATACCCTCTGGCTCCCTTCACTTCGTGAATATACGGACGAACTATTTTTTTTTTAGGATTCTTGAACACATTCACATGGTTTCCAGTAAAAAGTAAACTTTTGTACATCTGACGATATTAACATACAAGTTTATTTGTGTAACCTATACGCACCTGAATTATCAAGGAGCCTTTACACGAACGAAGCAAAAGGGTTTTGAGTAGAACGATTGAACAATTGAACGAGTATAGTGCTTACGAAAATAAATAATAATGATAATAGTGATAATGATAATAATAATAATAATAATAATAATGTCTCTTATTTACCCAGGGTAACCACTTCCAGTTGTAATATTTTCTTCCAGCGGACCCTGCATAGCAGAAAGTTATTATTACCCTTCTCCATTCTTAACTGTCGAACGCCAGGCAAGAACGCAGATGGTGCCATTTTTTAAGGCTTTGACATGACTTGGTCGGGGATCGAACCCATGACCCTCCGTTCATGGGGCAGACGCTCTACCACTGAGCCACAAATAACCTTTCTAAGCTCGTTATGCACGACCGTAAAAAGTGTTGGGCGATTGATCCACCCAAACAACTTGTAGGCAACGTTTTCCAAAAGCCCCGGTCACATATATAGAACCCCGGAAGCAACACGATTCACCATGACTCCATGTTCTGAGGCATTTAACTGTGAATGCGTCGTGTTGAATCATGTTGCTTCTGGGCCTCAATGTGATCCCATGTGATCGGGGCCTTATCTGCAAGTCAAATAAACCTGCTCTGCAATTTTTTTTTCTTCAATCTACTCAACAGTTGAGTAATTTCCCGCCCCAAAATAAGTGATATTGACAATAAGCCTAAGAATAAGGCAAATTTTGCTTAACACATGAGGAAAGGAATTACCCAGCAATTGGTTGAGTTGACCTTTTGCCTAATATTTTTGTTTGTTGTAGTGATCTTTGTGCTTACTCGTAAAAGTCCGTTCATTTTGACGTTCACACACAATTTAACCATAGATTTGAGTATGTGTCATTTTCAAACTTTGTATTTTCTCCTGATTGTACTATTTTGTACTACTAAAATGGCATATATTTTATGTCGATATAAATGTTTTTTGTTTTCTTTATTATAACGGTAAAAAAAACGTTCACTCTCAACCATTTTGGCAAAATTTCACCCAACGATGAGGAACATTATTGTCCACATAACTATTAGTCAAAATATGTCATATTATGTTTGAATTTTTGGCTTCCATCAGAATTTATAAACCAATAGTTGTGTTAAATATCTTCAACTTTTGTAGAAATTTGCAATCGAGGAAATATGAATTGATATGCCATGTGTTAAGAAAATGGGTTCTTACAATGGTTTATTTAGGGAAATCTCCCTTGTTCATTTATACCTTTATAAATAACTGTACACAATGAAGAGTACTTATGAATAAAATTCGTGATTTTATATCGTAGGGTTAACACTTGGAGCCGAAACCTTAGGGTTTGAGAAACTACGACCAGAAATACGGAAGCTTATATGTGCAACGCGAAGGTGAATTGTACAAACTTGACTTGGCGCCTTGTTTGAGACAAGAAAACGGGAAGGCAACTTGTGCAAACGTATAAGCTTCCGTAATTCTAGGCTCTAAGCTTGAACCCTACTAATGTTAGCCTCTGCACATCGTGCCGCTAGCAGTTGTCAAACATGAAGCAATTAGCCAACATTTTTACAGCCGTGATGGAATTTCTTTTAAAATCGCAATGCTCAGAAATTCACATGAACATGCTTGGCTGACGCCGAATTGGTTTTACTTGCGCTTGAAATACGCATATGTTTGTGTTCGCCAAGTGTATCCCCTGCAGATTCATGGCCGATGGGAGCAGTATAATTATATTATATGGGCTATGTTATGCTGAGTTACAGAACTGTGAACAGTAGAGAGAAATTGATTGGACAAAGTAAACGAGTTCATTCAAGCGCTCAAACTAGCTTAGTTTACGAACAAAAAAAAGAAGTGAGTGTTCATGATTATTCACTGAACACGTGCGTCATTATGTTTTCCACAGATTAAAGTCAGTCCGTCATGATCGACAGGACTTCCGGTTGCGAGCACGCACGGACGGCGTGTTGCGTATTGGCAACAACGATATTTGAAATTTCCTTGCTTACGCACCTTGCCAAGTTCACACACTCGGAAAACTTCGTAAGAATTTCCGATCCACGATGTCGTCGCGTGTAGCTTTGATTCCTTCCCTCTTTAGCTTCGATATTTCTACAAATGTACGATATGCATTGCCGAGATGCGAGCTAGCGAAATATAACTTGCTCGCTCGCCATTCCAGGTTAAAAATGCCGTGATTTTCGGTTCGACAATCTTCGTAATCAAAATGGCTGCGGCCAGTAAGTCACGCCCTGATCGTCATGTCGCCCCGCCTTTAAGAGGGAACCTAATTTCTTTATGCCCCGGTCAGATAGGACCCCGGAAGCAACACGATTCACCCCGACTCGTTGTTCTGAGGCAGTTAACTGTGAATTAACAAAGAGTCGGGGTTAATCGTGTTGCTTCCGGGGTCCTATGTGACCAGGGCTTTATTGAGTGTGCAGCTAATGTGAATGAAAATGTCATTGTAACACGATATAAACTATTTCCGAAAGGTTAAGTGGGCAACAGCCAATAAAACCGTACGCCATGTATTCAACTGTGCGGACACAACAATCGCAAACCGGTTCCGATTTGAATAGCATTACAAAGGATTATTGAATTTGCGTTCGACTTCATTTTTCGAAAATAGTTTATATCGTGTTTTGTTACTTTGTCCAATCTATTGTCTTTTCTGCTCACAGTTTTAATCATATGCATATATGACCTGTTGACCGTCGTGAAGAAAATTCAGATGCATCATATACTTTTTTGTACTTCAGGCCAATGTACCATTTTGAGAAGTTCAAACAATTCCCTTTGAGAAGTTTAAACGATTCTAGTGAAAACAAACATAATATGGTACTAAAGAAGCTATAATTCCCGTTCTCTGTTTTTGTAAAATACAATAAAATTTACTACATTCGTGCTGAATTGTCAATATTTTTATAAGATTTTGTTTCACTGTCTGTTTTGATTTTCGAGCCAAGCTGAAATAGATTTCGTGATAATAAATCATCATAATCCTGGTTAAAAGGTGGATCACCCTATGCCCCGGTCACATAGGGCCCCGGAAGCAACACGATTCAACACGACACTTTGATAATTCACAGTTAACTGCTTCAGAACAAGGAGTCGTGTTGAATCGTGTTGCTCCCGGGGCCCTATGTGACCAGGGCTTAAAATGTAACAGAGTACCTCAGGTGAGGATTCCGTATTCCACTATCTGCACATTACGGAGCTTAAGCAAGTGGACGGAAGGGCTGATCAGAACGTTAGCCCTAAGGTCCGTTTCAGAAGTAGCGTTGTGTTGGTAAATACTTTAAGCATTGCCAACGCTAGGAGGAGACGGTGTAATTCGATTGATTGGGTCTACACAAATTACATTGAATAGATCGGTATTTATGAAGTAAACAATGCACGTAAGGCACCCGAGTATATCATCAATTAATGAATCAAACAATTACTGATTCAGCAAAAGGTATGTCATGACAAGAGTATTATGTCATCTTCTTTCCCCAGCATGAAAGGGAGGGTGGAAAGGAAAAAAGGAGATCCTTTTGTTGTAAGGGTGGGACCTCTTCGACTTGTACTTCTTATTATTACATAGAATTCTAATTATACTTCATTATAATTTGTATAATTTAGGAATTTTCACGCTGAACTAACCAGGCCACGAAAGACTTGGAGTGACGTAAAATACGTCATCACACTAGCGTCTTGATGAGAACCTTATTCCTGGCGAGGATCAACTTGAAATAACGTTCTCAACCTTAGCGGCCCGCGAGATTTTCCCGCGCTTGAGAAATAACGTCCTGGTCGGGCCTTCCGTCTTCTTTGCTTAAGCTCCGTATTGGTCTTGCCCTGAATTCACAGGGAATTCAACACAAAAACACATATTGTCACATATCTGATCGCGCCTTCTGTAGAGAAGCGATCAGAGGGTAATGTGTGATCGGAGGGATGTATGAGGATCTGTGGTTGAATGTTGTAGTTCATTACTTGTGTAATCAAGGAAAGAATATGTAAGGAGAACACGATATTAACTATTTCCGAAAAATTAAGTCGAACGCAAATTCTATGCTCCTTTGTAATGCTATTGAAATCGGAACCGGCTTGTCATTGTTGTGTCCGCACAGTTGAATAGACGGCTTACGGATCTATTATCTGCGTTCGACTTAACTTTTTGGAAATAGTTTATATCGTGTTGGAGGAAGGTGCTATCAGAACACAGAGTCTTCAACTGGACTATTGCAGGGTTAAATAACGCTTATAGACACATTACGATCAGAGGGGTAATGTGTGATCGGAGGGATATGAGGATCTGTGGTTGAGAGTTGTAGTCCATGTAATCAAGGCAAGAACGTTTGCAGAAGAAGGTGCATGCTATCAGAACACAGAGTCTTCAACTGTACTATTACAGAGTTGAATAACGCCTATAGACACATTACGATCAGAGGGGTAATGTGTGATCGGAGGGATATGATCGAGGATCTGTGGTTGAGAGTTGTAGTCCATGTGTAATCAAGGCAAGAACGTTTGCAGAAGAAGGTGCTATCAGAACACAGAGTCTTCAACTGTACTATTACAGAGTTGAATAACGCCTACTACATTATGATCAGAGGGGTAATGTGTGATTAGAGGGATATATGAGGATCTGTGGTTGAGAGTTGTAGTCCATGTGTAATCAAGGCAAGAATGTTTGCAGAAGAAGGCGCTATCAGAACACAGCGAGTCTTCAACTGGACTATTGCAGGGTTGAATAACGCCTATAGACACATTATGATCAGAGGGGTAATGTGTGATCGGAGGGATATGATCGAGGATCTGTGGTTGCGAGTTGTAGCATGCAATCAAGGCAAGAATGTTTGCAGAGGAAGGTGCTGTCAGAACACACAGTCTTCAACTGGACTATTGCAGGGTTGAATAACGCCTATAGACACATTATGATCAGAGGGGTAATGTGTGATCGGAGGGATATGATCGAGGATCTGTGGTTGAGAGTTGTAGCATGCAATCAAGGCAAGAATGTTTGCAGAGGAAGGTGCTATCAGAACACACAGTCTTCAACTGGACTATAACAAGGTTGAATAACGTCGATAGACACATTAGATGTGATCAGAGGCGCCGTGTTGTAGTGGTCGTGACCCTCGCCTTTCAACCAGAGGGTCGAAGGTTCCGAATGCCACTCGTGGCGTCAATTTCCTTCAGCAAGAAATTTATCCACACTGCAGTGCTGCACTCAATCCAGGTGAGGTGAATGGGTACCTGGCATGAATATTTATTCCGTAATGCCAAGTTAATTCGCTGGTCTACCTGGCCGCAAGC
This sequence comes from Temnopleurus reevesii, assembly GCA_036244855.1. NCBI lineage: Eukaryota > Metazoa > Echinodermata > Echinoidea > Temnopleuroida > Temnopleuridae > Temnopleurus > Temnopleurus reevesii. The sequence goes on along the minus strand of BQKZ01005707.1, from coordinate 22,089 downwards.
CAGGGTAATAAATGCAAAGCGACTTGAGCACTCAGCAATGAGAGTGGATACGTGCGCTATATAAATTGCATGATTATTATTATGGGTGATTAGAGGGATATGTGAGAATCTGTGGTTGAGTGTTGTAGTCCCTGGAGAATTAAGGGTAAGAATATGTGCAGAGGAAAGTGCTTTCAGAACATAAAGTCCTAAACTGAACTATGCAGGGTTCATGGTTTCGTGAGCGCCTAAAAAAAAAGGCCTTTTCCATTTTAGGCAGGAGATGGCGCTGTCAACCTGGCACCAAAATCAACTTAAAGGGAAACTTCACCCAAACATTGATGTGCGCTCAGTGGATGAACAAACATATACGATCAAACTGTGAAAATCTGAGCAAAATCGGATAATCCATTAAAAAGTTATGAATTTTCAAAGTTTTACACCCCTCACGGCCTCCTCAAATTGGCAAATATACAGGCACAAAATGGCTGCCAAAATGGAGAACTCGCCATTCACTTTGTACACAAAATTTCACATTAAATGTGAAATTTTGTGTACAAAATTTTGTCTACTTTTTGGAAAAATAAGGAAAATTTTTCCTTATTTTCCCGAAAAGTAGACAAAATTTTGTTTTTTTCTCGGTTAGAAATGCATGTATTATAGCCACATCAATTCTGCAAGCATTCTCCAGAAAGAACGGTGTTGATTCCTCATATGAAATATGATATTGATCCATTTTCAATAAATTTATATACAAAGTGAATGAGGAGTTCTCCATGTATGACATCACAGATTATGCTAATTGGCTATATACTTTGCCAATTCAAGGATGCCCAGCATGATAATTTTGAAAATTCATAACTTTTGAACGGATTATCCGATTTTCTTTAAATTTTCAGTTTGTTTAATATCTGATTTTTCTTCATTTACTACTTGAACTGTAGATTATATTGGCAGGGTGACATCCCCCTTTATTCTGTCAGCATCAATGAATTACAGGACAGCATTTTCTGTTCACTTTTTCGACATTCTATAGCCTACACGAAGAAGAAAAAAATAAGTAGCAAATATTTAACTGAAAAATGAGGGAGGGGAAAGCATTAGGTACGAAAATCTATTAA
>BQKZ01005707.1:0-19918 GCA_036244855.1 Temnopleurus reevesii | reverse complement strand
CTTGTCAGCCTAGCTCAGCACATGGGGTCTCAAAATTCTGGGGTTGCACACGGATCAACCCCCCCCCCCCCTTGTGTGTGTGAGAGAGTGTGTGTGTATCCTCCTTTCGTCTGTAAACCAGGTTAAAAGGTCAACCAAAGTCACAGCTGTGAGTCTGAGTGTTTACATCAAGAAATATTTCATGTAAGTATATTTCTTGCTGTTTTTTAATCAATAAAAGTATGTGATTTACTTGGTTCAATTTATTGTAGAACTATGATGGTCTAGATATGTGTAAATGATGCAAACTTATCGAAATTTAACGCTCCATTTTGGTGTTTGTTAGGATGGTTTTGTGTAGACACGGTCCCACCCATTATTTATTGTGTCCTGCTAAATAGGCAAATTTGTTAACTGAATACAGAATAGATACGTCTCGTCAAGTAAATGGAGCCAAGTAAATCACATATCTTGGGATGTATCTTCCTTAAGCATGATTGTGTTGTAGTTCTACTGCAATATGCATTAACTGTTACCTTTTCAGTCATATTCTGGTACAGATTAGATTTAGACTGAGATCTTTGTTTGTGAGAATACTTTTCACTTTTCAGAAATAGTCTAAAATTAAAAAAAAGTAAAACCTTTTTTTCCCCTTCAACTTATTCAAGACTGCTTGACACTCTTCCCATTAAGTATCTTTCATAACTGTCAGCTGGAGCAAAATATATCCTTCAAGAGAAGCATCACGCACATGAAGAACATCCCCATTTGTTTCTATGAACTCTGTTGGCATGGTTTTTGTAAAGAATATCTTCTTACTTTGAATAAAAATTAGCCCCCATTATTTAAGCCCGCCTATTTCAGCTGGATTACTTTAATCACCTGACCTGCTGTTAAGTAATTAGTCTATATATATGCTGCCAGATGACTATAGTTTGCTCTAATCCATCACATGGTAAGAGGGAACTTGGAAAACTATAACCCCTTATATCTACCATATTGTAGGACAACAGCACAAAGAAAAAGTGTGTACAAAGGTTAGCATACCTTATAAAACAGGCACTTTTTAAAATTCCAGTTAATTTTTTTTTTAATCAATGTACCGACAATTTGTTGGACCCCCCAGGAGATTCAAATGAGACAAGTCTTTTGGCTATAATAAAATCTGTGTTAAAAAAAGCGACGCCAAGATTTCCTTGCCATAGACATTCTTCTTTGTGAACAGCAAGCCAAGTGATTAAAGTAGTCGAATTTCAGCTCACACTACAGTGTAAGAACCACACCATTTTGTAATTTTGTATGAAGGTCTGTATAAATGCCATGTTTGTTGCTCTGTATTACATGTTGCACATATCTCATGCTTATTTATATGCTAATAGGTTTTAATTTAGGATACAAAAGGCCAAATTGAAAGATAACAGTTGAGAAATTAATAGCACATTTTCCCAATTTTTTCATTGCAGATTGTGGTGGTTTCCATGGAAGTAATGGATGAAGCTGCTGAGACTTGTGAAGATGGGACACCAGAGACGGCAGACATGTCTTTTAGTCATAATATTGAGGAGCTGATAGGTAAACATTGGCCCTTTCTTTCAAATAATCAAATATACCATGCACTGAGAAGCTCTAGTTGAAATAATGGACTGTAAGGTGACTGGCATAGCACTATTTTCTGAGGGGTGCTGACCCAAAGAAAAAAGTCACTATAATGCCAGTCACTGAAGAGTCCATAATTTCAAATAGTACTTCGAAAAATGTGCATGGTATATTCGATTTATAGTCTACATAAATGTAAACCGAAAGAATCTGTGGATGAGATGAATTCCTTTAAATCGTCATCATCTGTGAGAAAAATCTCGATTCATCAACGTTGATTTCGTCACTGGGCGCAGACATTGTTGCTTATCTTTCGATGACCTTTGATCTCGATATTGCATCGCAGATGCAGACTGCAATTATTGGGTATCGATAACTGAATATCCAGGTATCGTAAATGATGACCTCAGAATATTGACATATTCAAAACTATTCCAAGGTATGACGCAAATGACGTCACACCACATCCAATTTCTTTCATGGTGAAAATATTTCTAATCACACGACTGCTCCTTGATCAATCACAGTGGATTCAATCTTATAAGTAGGATATAATAAGGAATATGTCGCATACATGTAGTAGCACTGATTCAACACGATTTAACACGACACTTTGTCCAGTATTTTCCTGATTAATCTAATTCACTGCTCATGAACAAGTATAATTCAGATCGCAGCAGACTCAACTTTCAGTAGCCCCTATTTTCCATGATATAGACAGAAGAATAAGTATAAAAATGTATATGTTGCATACGTTCAAGGGGTGTTTGACAAAGTATATTACGGATCCGAAGATTTTGCATGAGCTGACAATTTCTTTTATTATACTCATATATTTTCAGGAGGAGAGGAAGACGCTGACGGCCCGGCATCAAATGATCATAGACAAGACACCAACATCGAGTGTGAGCCTGCAGGTGAATGGACTGATGACATCACAATGCCGCCCAGTGAAGTCATTGCACCACCTGATCTGCCACATGACCTGGATTCTGAAACACTGCTCTCCGGAGACGATGCCCAGTATGATGAGCGGGGAAGTGTCAATGGACATGAAGATGCAGCTGCTTTGCCAATTGAAACACCCCAGCAGAGTACTCATTCATATTATGGACAAAATCATACAGAAGCACCTACTAGGACAGAGAGATCACATGATCAGCCACATGACAATGAAGATCACTCAGAAGGAAGTTCTAGCGAGAATGGTGCTGATGGTCATAAACCTTGTAAAGAAGTTGCGGATGAGAACGGTGAAAGTTGGCCAGTTTCTGCCGAGACAGCGTCACACGAGGAGAAAATAGAGAACGAGCAACATGACCCAGGAACTACACTTGCGGATGGTGCCTCGTGTAGAAAGACACTTAAGAAAGGAAAGAAGAAAGATAAAGAATCTAATTACAGGGGTTACCATGCCGCAAAAAAATTATTTGGATGCAAAACTTGCGGCAAGACATTCGCGAACCGCAGTAACCTCACTGTGCATAAACGCATTCATTCAGGATATCAGCCGTATTCCTGTGGGGTCTGTGACAAGTCATTCACGAAGAACAGCGACCTTACCCGACACATGCACATACATACGGGCGAGATGCCATATGCTTGCGATTTCTGCGACAGGAAGTTCCGATCGCGAAATACTCTGAATTACCATACACGGATTCACAAGGAAGAGTTTCCCTATCGATGCGGTATCTGCAAGGAGCGTTTCAGAGAGAGTGGTATGCTGAAGCGACATATGGGTGTCCATGTGAGGAAGGGCTCGAGTGATCCTGCGGTAGATTCTGTTGAGAAAGACGTAGAACTGTGCTGTGATATTTGTGATTGCAAATTCACAGATCAAAAGAGTTTTGTGAGTCATGTGGCAAGTCACGGAGCTCAGCAGCAGATGCATTGTGGGAAGTGCGATGAATCCTTCACATCTAGGTCAGCATATGCTCTACATGAGAAATGGCATTCTTCGGAGCAAGTGTATCGTTGTGAGGTCTGTGATGAACAGTTCAGGGATGAAGCCGCTCTCCTCAGCCATTCTGTAACACACGCAGATCAGCAAGAACTGCATCGTTGCAATGAATGCGATGAGGGATTCAAAGACACCCAAGCATTGACCAGGCATAAAGATTCCCAGCATAGTGTTCAGCATTTCCACCAGTGCGGGGTATGTGAGAAGGTGTTCACGCAGGAAAGCGAGCTGATATGCCACCTGAAGACTCATCGAAGCGGGCGCAACAGGTGCGTGGTGTGTGATAGGGTTTTCATACGCCGGGGCAGTCTCGCCCGCCACATGAGGACTCATGGCGCGAAGAGCGATCTCTCCATTGATAGGAAACAGAGGATTGATGATGGTATGGGGTATGCTGATGCAGAACTTCACCACTGTGATATTTGTGATAAGTCGTTCAGCAACGAAACATACCTCGCCAATCACATGGAGAGTCACAAGCGCCAGAAGCCTTCGCATCGATGCGGTGTTTGCGAAGTGACATTCCAAAGCGGCAACGTTCTACGAGAACATCTGGAGAGTCTTCACCCTGTTGAGAAATCACACAAATGTGGGGTTTGCGAGAGGCTTTTCACGCGAGAAAGTCAGCTGACGTTTCACTTGAGATCTCACATGCCCGAGCCACGTTTGCCCTGTCCACTGTGCGATGGTTCCTTTACAACTCCGAGCAGTCTCGCCCGCCATCTTACTAAGCACCCCAAAGCGAAACGGCTCTTACTAACAATTTCAAAAGAAGGCAAAGCCATCAAATCTCGTAAGACTAGTGTGTTCCGATGTAGTGTATGCCAGAAGTCCTTCTTAGAAGAAACGATGCTTCGCAGGCATGTTAAAACCCATGACAATGAAGATCCTTCAAAGAATCTGTTCAGTCAGACCAAGGAAAGCAAGACCAGCAGTGATGGACTTCTGCAATGTGGTACATGTGATGATACGTTCTCCAAAGAAAACCATCTGATGAACCATTTGAAGACTCACATTAGGGACAGGTTTCAGTGTGCCATCTGCGACCGATCGTTCACCACAAACAGTAGCTTATCTAGACACATGAAAGTACACCCAGATGTTCCTCGGGAAGGAGCACCTGGGGAAGGAGTTCCTCTGGAAGGACAACATCGGAAAGGATTAAATCGGAAAATGAAGCAAGCTGGTGGATTGTCGAAGGATACAAAAGCACAGCAACGGTATAAGTGTGATGTTTGCCGGAAGGTATTCTTAACTACAGCCCTTCTCCTGGATCATTTGGAAACTCATGGAGGCGAGGCCATCTCAAAAAGCCTCAGTGCAGAAAACCTTGAGGATTTGGACAGGATGGACAACCCTGTTGCAGAAGATATGCCCTACCGATGTAACGTATGCGAAAAATCATTTACCAAAGTGAACCGTTGGAAGGAACATATGAAGTTTCACTTCAAAGGCGTTCAGTTCCAGTGCTCGCAGTGCAACAAATCATTCGCCTGCAGTACAAACCTCCAGCGGCATATGGAGACTCATGAAGCTGGTCTTACTAAAAGGTCGCCTCGTGGATCAAGTATCACGGCACAGGCTGGGAGAAAAATACACCAGTGTAAAAAATGTGACAAGACCTTCCACGATCGAAGATCACTCAAAATCCATCTTAAAGATCATTCAGAGATTCTCCCGTATAAGTGCGGCGTCTGTGACAAAGCTTTTTACCAGAGCGCCCAGATAGCTAAGCACATGGCAACGCACAATCGGCATCAACCGTTTACATGCGATATCTGCGATAAATCGTTTTGCCAGAGAGGCGGCCTCAACCGTCACCGGCGTTGCCACACTGGCGAAAAACCCTATAAATGCGAGCAATGCGACGAGAGTTTCCGGGAACGGAGACAGCTGATCTGCCACGTGGCCAGTCACAAAGGGGAAAAGGCATATTGTTGCGAGGTTTGTGGGAGCTCCTTCAATCATGGTAGTTCTTTGTCGCGGCATATGATGTCGCATTTAGGAGAGAGAAAGCATGAATGTGAGATTTGTGAACGGAGGTTCTTGCGTAGCGGCCATCTTGCTCGACATCTCCTGACTCACAGTGAGTTCAATCAAAATGATGGGTAAATTCTGTCAGGTTTGTCTGATATGGGGGCCATTGAATTGAAACAGTAAATTTGTGTGAAATAGATTTACTTTATTTAGTTTGAATGGGTCCGGGGCTAATGGGAAAATTCATCCACATCTTAATTTCAAAGCATCAATGATTACCAAATTTAAGTAAGTGATTTTTGATGAACATTCTATCTTTTAAATGCAGTCAGTTTGGGAACTGGATGAAATCCGTCTGGTGTGTGACTGCCTAATTAAGTCATCCTTCTTTTAAGCTAAACTTCATAGGGGCTAAATATATTTGTGTGCAAAGAGAAAAGGACTGAAACTCTACTTAGACAAGGTTGACTTGTGACTGATTTTTATATATAGTTTAATCCAACGTATTGGGGTAAAGTGCAATCATTGGAACAACTCAAGTTTGAGTATTCTGAAATAATTGATTATTCTATATACATTCCAACCTCACTCGAGCACTGATATAAAGAGATCTCATTATAACAAGGTAGTATTCCTGGTCCCATCTCTTTGTATTTTATTGTATTTTGGCCCTGATATAACAAGGTTTCGATATGAAGAGACAATTTCTCTGGTCCCAAGGACCTCGTTATAACGAGGTTTTACTGTACTGTAGCTGCTGGACTTCTTGTTTATATAGCTCCTATGAGCACCGCAAAAGACATGGTCCTAATTTTACACCACTCAGCATTCATATTGGGCCATGCAGAGATGCCAATTCATAAATGCATGAGGTCCAAAACTGAAGAAAAGTCAGAGTTAAAATAAACCACACTCTCTCAGCAAATCCCTTGTGATGAAAATGTTGGATTTATATTAAAATTTACCTCATGTATATTTAGGAATAGTCATATCTCTGCAAACACCAGAAAAGTGTTAAAACAACACCAGTGTGAGGATAAATTGACAGTGTGAGGATAAATTGACAGTGTGAGGATAAATAGATTAACACAGAAATTATATTCCTTAGCACTGCGATATTGGCTGTAACGTCATTAGGATCAATTTCTCTCCACACTTGTGTCGTTTTAACATTTTTTTTATTTTGAGTACCATGATGGACAGTATGGAGCTTTCAATTTAATTTGTCACAGTCACAGTTGACCGGAATTAGTACGTCCTAGTTTTACATGTCTCCTCATTGTTACGCTCGTAACTACCTGTGACATAACAATAAGTAGCCGTGCAAAACTATGACGTACTGCATCTGGTCGACATGCCCTTCGTCACAGTTGACTGAAATTAAAAACACCAAAATGTTAAATTAGCACCAGTATTGGGTTTTATCTGAAATGTGTATTAAAGGAAATTATTGTATTATTGGTCAAAGTGAATAACCTAAAAAAGTTTGGACTGTGAGAAGCAAAATGCCAAATACACTGTATGTCAGGGTTTTGTTTCAACGTTTCATTTAATTCATGTATATCATTCATAAATAAGGAGTTGCACATGGGTGATTCTATAAATATAAGGGGGCTACACCGCTACATTATTAATACAAATATTTTTATGGCTTCTTGGACTCGATGAAAATGTAAATGGGGTAATTAAATTTTTAATCTACCGGTAGGTGTAACATCAGATTGAGAATCAGCTGACAATCTCATTTCACTTGAAAAAAATACTAGGGACACAAAATTACGAAAATGTCACAAACTTTCCCTCATATTCACAGGAATATTTACATAGTTTTGTTGATATTGCTGCACCCTATTTTTTGGAAACTAAAAAATATGTGTAAATGTATCTGTGGTGCCAAACATTGGAAATAAAATGCATGTACATCATAAAGATTTTATATACAGCACAAGTAAGCTTTTGTGTCAAATACAGTCAAACCTCGTTATGATAAGGTCCTTGGGACCAGAAAAAATTATCTCTTTATATCGAAACCTTGTTATATCAGGGCCAAAATACAATCAAATACAAAAAGATGGGACCAGGAAAGCTACCTTGTTATAACCAGATCTCGTTATATCAGTACTCTTTATAACGCGGTTGGACTGTATTTGGGAATTTCATACGCGAAAGAATTGACACCAGTTGGTAATCGGCTTATTTCGTAGGCCCTATCACAAGATGACAATTTGTGATTAAATTTCAACAGCTGCTGCTCATATGCATATACAGTCTAACTTCGTTATAACGAGGTCGTTGGGACCAGAGGAATTACCTCTTTATATTGATACCTTGTTATATCAGGGTCAAAATATGATAAAATACAAAGAGATGGGACCAGGAATATTACCTTGTTATAACGAGAGCTGGTTATATCAGTACTCTTTATAACACGGTTGGACTGTATTTGGGACTTTCATACGAGAAAGAATTGACACCAGTTTTTAATTACTGTAGCTCATTTCATAGGCCCTATCACAATATGAAAATTTGTGATTAAAGTTCAACAGCTGCTGCTGGTGTCGTGGTGTAGTGGCTCTGGCTCTCGCCTTTCAACACGAGGGTCGTAGGTTCGAATCCTACCCATAGCGTCAATTTTCTTCAGCAAGAAATTTATCCACATTAAGCTGCACTCAACCCAGGTGAGGTGAATGGGTACCGGTAGGAAGAAATTCTTTTGAATGCAGTGAGCGCCAAATTGGAGCCATGCTATAGCCGGGTAATAATGCACAGAGCGCTTAGAAACACTTCGTATTAAGCGCTATATAAATGTTGTGTATTATTATTATTATTATTATTCATATTTCATGTACATGTAAAGTGTATATTTCATTTTGTGCGAAAGTATGAACTCTGTTTATGAAAAGCATTAATTTACTCTTCTATTAAACATGGCCAAATATGTATTTGTGAAATGTTCTTTGCCAGAATGCTATTTAAAGTATTTGTGAGAATATAAAACAGTTATGAAATGACATGAATTTCTGTCCAACTTTGTTTACCAACAATATTATTGTCCATACAGTGCAAGTCAAATTCCGTACTATTACCTGTAATAACACTAATGGGGTGTTGTTCAAAATCAACTGCAACTTTGCAAATTGTAATGCGCATTTTCATTCGGGCACGGTATGCGTATTTAACAAGACGCGCATGAAACAATGATTTTGATTGGCGCGTCCCGATCAACTGCAACTTGCGATCAATTGCAATTTTTGAGCAACATCCCCTAAAGCTAAGAACAGTCCAATCACATGGTTGTAAACATTCAGAATTTAATGAGAAACCCCATAAAATCAAAGTTCAATCAGCTAGTCACATTTAGGTCACTGGACCATATCCCTTGTTCTGAAATTTATAGTAATAGCAGGTGGCCAGGGAATTCTGACTTGCACTGTGTATGCAACTTTTTAACTTGAATGTAATACAGTGAAAACTTGTCATAACGAGGTACTTGGGGACCATCAAAAATACCTTGTTATAGCAGTAATCTCTTAACAGCAGAGTTAAAAACAATAAGTTATAAAGAGCAGGGACCAATTTTTTTTAAACTCTTTATAGCAGATATTTCATTATATTTGGGGCCTGTAACATAAAAGATGCAATTAAAGTTACGATAAATATTTATCGTAAGTCTATGGCAATATGTGTACCAAAGAGATGCAATTAATTGCAAGATTCATTTCATCTGTTTTATGTTACAGGCCCCAGATCTCTTTAGAGCAAGTTTCCACTGATCCAGTTTTTGGTAATGACCAACAAATCAATGTTCACAGAATTGTACATAAGTTGACGAGCTTGAAGGAGGGGTCGATTGGTTCATCCAGTTTCCATGTCCTTCATACAACCATAGTAATATGATCTTAATCGGAGCACTTTGCAATATAAACAGCTATCTCATACCTCACTGTGATTAGAAGTGACAAAGAAATTGGACAACGTAATTAGCTTCATTCAGTTCTTCCCAATAGCCTCTTGAACACCACAATATGTTCCTTGCTTATTCACTGACCAGGGCCCCGTAACATAAAGGTTTGCGATTAATTATATCAATTGCAAGTCTATGGCAAATCATGTACTAAAGTTTGCAATTGATCGCAAAATCAAATAGCGATTAATCGCAAACCTTTATGTTACAGGGCCCAGATGCGACACCTGTTTGACATTTCCCCATAGCATAAGAGGAAAGGAACGTTCGTTGTTTACCTACCTATATTGAATGCTTGAATGTAGTTGTTTACTTTGTCCAAATCCTTTGTCCTTCTGCTCACAGTGCCTGTTAATTACACATGGTCAGTGGGTATGATTCAATCGGATATAAGGACAAAGAAACTGGACAAATAACACAACTCTCCATTCAAGCCTTCACAGTGTACAGTGGTCTGTACTCAATCAGAATTTCTTGGGGAACAGGATTTAACGCCCATTAAGAGGAGCTGCCGATAATGCCAAGATGACGTTCCGAAATGGTTCTTTGAAATGCTAAGTTCCGAAATGATTCTTTGAAATGTTATGTATACAAATCGGACAGAAAGACTGTAAAATACAGTGGAAACTCGTTATTAACAGACCTGTAAAATTTCACCGAATTTATGATATCGAGAGATAAAAAGAAATCTGCTCCAAGCTCCTAATAACTTTTTTTAAACTCAGCTATAAGAGATTACTGCTATAACAAGGTATTTTTATGGTCCCAAGCACCTCGTAAGGAGTTTTCACTGTAGGCTATATGTACATGTACAATTATACTATAAATCATCTGCAAATCAACCAATTTACTGATTCATTTTATGAGGAGAAAAATTCTGCCTCTCTTTGCACTTGTTAACAGTGTGTATTTGCAATATTGGAAGGTACAAGCCGTTCATCCGATGTGACACTGCCTGTATACGAGTGAAATAGAATATAGTAGACATGTTTCTCCCCAGGTTACATCATGCAGAGTTTACTGTACAGTGGAAACTCAGTATATAACGAGGACGTTGAAAAATACCTTGCTATAGCAGTAATCTCTTTATAGCAGAGTTTTATAAGAAACAATAATTTACTTAGAGCTGGGACCATATTTTTAACCTCTTTATATCAGATATTTTGAAGAGGCGTGCGCGGGACCCGAGAGGTGGCTTATTTCACGAGATGGCTATATTTCGTTATATAAGATGTATTTAAATCGAGTTTCCATTGTACTCGATTTACTGGCTTGTTGCTTTCTCCCGCGATTTGCGTCTTGCAAAGTTCCGAAAGCTCGCCATCTTAGGGAGACCCCATTCGTCAATCCGGAGCGATGACGTAATCCCATGCTGGCTATACTCTCTGCACTTGCAGAACGTGTAGAGGAGAACGAGCGCGATGATCGAGTTGACGAGGATGATGAATGCGATGATGAGTTTGGCGATTATCTCGATGCCGTCGTCGTCATTGATCTCGATGTCGGATGTGGTCGAATCTTGGTTTGACAGGGGTAGGCCATCGCTGTGTGCCTCTAGCGGGATGACGCATGGGGAATGAAGAAACAAGAATTTATGGAAATAGAAATTAACAATAGACCACTTTCGTATTGTACGTACTCTTCTTTGTCAAATGCACAATTGCAAACTATTTGGTTACCTGATAACATAATTCTAATTCAATGGAAGGGATGTGGATAACATGCAGGAGTTGTTGCTAGGTTGGTCAAGCTACAATGTTTGTCCAACCAAGCAACGCTAATGTATGCAAGTAGCATTCTAGCTATTATACTCTTATCATGTTTTGACAGGTGTATACATAGATCATCTTTGGGCAAAAGTGAACAAATTTGAATACATTACGAAAGTGGTCTATTAACTAGTATGTTCATTCTCCCCTCCCCCAATTCATTTAATTTGATTGTATGAAACACAATTGTATTGATATCTGTACCAATTAATTTGATGGAACCATTTGTGTCAACTTTCATCATTTTGTTCTTCTACTTTTTCTATTACTCTTCTTCTTGTTCTACTTTTTCTAACTCTTCTTCTTCCACCTCTTCTTCTTGTTCTACTTTGTATAACTCTTCTTCTCCTTCTTCATCTTCTTTCTTCTTCTTCTATTTAATTTTCTTCTTCTCCTCCTTTTTCTTCTTCAGCTTTCATCCTCTTTATTTTCACGAATTAAGTGACAATGGTCAAAGGGTAATGTTGAACAAAACAAATTACAAAACAAATTACCTTCAAACATGTTCAGTTATATCTTATTTGCCACCCCAAGAGGATGCACTTTTGAATGTTGCTATTTTGGGTTTCTTTGTCTTTATGAATACCTCCTTTCAAATTGTCACTCCATGAAAAAATGGACAAAATTATCCGTCTTTGGGGGCGTTGCTCAAAATCAATTGCAAGTCAACTGCAACTTTGCACAATGTAACGCGCATTTAACTAGACGCGCCTAAAACAATGGTTTCGATTGGCGTGTTTCGATCAATTGCAACGTTTGAGCAACATCCCTTTTGACATTAACAAAAAAATTAAAAATCACAAACTTACCTTCACTTGTTGATGTCCCCATCTGAACACATCTTATTAACATCATAAGAATAAATAGGAAGATGACCATGCTAAGTTGTGCATTCATTTTATCTTGGAAAATTTTATCAAAGCGAGCTCACATCTCCAAACCAAATTTTCAGGATCAATCAAAATTTATTCGACGAGATAAATGGACAATGCCGTTCTTTCATGGCGTTTGCCTACAGTCTAGGGACAGTACTGCCTGGTTTTATGATGTGGAAAAGCACAAATTGAAGGACCATTAAAATTCTGATTTATTGGCATTGCCAGCATGTTGGGATCGGGTTTTATTAGGCCTACTATACCGATCAGAGTAGTTGTAACTTATTACTAATAATGTTAAGAGGCAAGTACAATAAATAATAAAAAAGATATCTCATGGGGCATTTCTGTCTGTACAGTAAGGTGAAAATAATATGAGCCGCAGGGGGGGGGGGGGGGGGAGGCGGGTTGTCAGAGGATATTAGGCTGTCGCTGTCATCCCATCCCCCCTTTTCTCAATGTAGAAACACATACGACATGTGCACTCCCTTTTACTAGTGAAAGAACATTAGGCTTGGCTTACAACGGAGAAAATGATACAGTACAGTCCAACCTCGTTACAAAGAGCACGATATAACGAGAACTTGTTATAACAAGGTAGTTTTCCTTGTCCCATCTTTTCGTATTTTATTGTATTTTGGCCCTGATATAACAAGGTTTCGATGTAAAGAGATAATTTCTCTGGTCCAAAGGACCTCGTTATAGCGAGGTTTGACTGTACATGTATATGAAAATTGAAACTTGCTGTTGATGATGTTGTTGGATGAGCCGACAGGCACTTAAAAAAAATTAAACCCCACTTCTCAGTTCAACATTGGAGGTAAGGGGTGCAAATTTTGAGCTGATAATAGTGAGGGTTCTTTTGCTTGTCTGCTCATCAAACAACAGCATCGACAGAAAGGGTAAATTTTCTTTTATCATTTTCTCCCTTCACTGTGAGTGTAAATGACAAAGGAATTGGACGATTGCCATTGCCTTCACCATGCCGAGAAGCACATAGAATAAATGCCCATCCCTCTTATTTTTTAGATATAAGTCGAACAGAAGTTGCATCTGTTCGGTGAATAAACAGGGAAACTACTTTCTTTTGTGTTTCTGAAGCTATTGTGATGTTTTTTTATGATGTTGTTATTTTAGGCAGATTAGAATTCCTTTGTCCCTTCTGCTCACAGTGGCGGGGCAACCTCATAACCAACAAGTCTCAATTTGTTTTTTTTTCCTTGCAAGCCAAACCGATAACGTACCGTCCCTGTGAGCAAATAAACAAAGGAATTGGACGAAGTAAACAACTTCCCTTCAAGCATTTATAATATCTAGATGCACACAAAATGAATTTCTATTCCTCTTATTCTGTGGAGTAATGTTGAAGAGAAGTCGAACCTCTGTAGTGAATCAACGTAAAACAATGTCCTTTTGTGTTATTGAAAATGTTTACTTTGTCCAATTCCATTTCCTTCCTGGTCATGGTGTATTGTTAATCATAAATGCAACCATTAAACAAAATATATGATCTCACATTTAATTAATCAATTTCATATGACGATGACATAGAAATATAATAATTTTTCATAGGTATCTTACAAATATTTAGTTTGAAGAACAAGGAATAAACAATGAAGCAAATCTGAGAAGCAAAGTCACTAGTGAATTACAATGTAAACTTTAAACAAATCAATAAAATCCATTCAATCCATCTCTATGCAATAATAAAAACTTATCTTTAAAAAAGTGAGTGTTGGAGGTGACACATGGATTTGGTCAAAAGTTAACACGCATGCACCGTCAGGGGGGCCTTGGGGGCACCGCCCCCCCCCCCAATCTAAAATGCTGGGAACGCACATGTTCATGGACTTCCAGAAACACAGCTGTATTTCTTTTCTAAACTTTAAAAAAATGTCATTTTCCCCCCAACAGACCAAAGCTATTTTCCAAAAAAATACTACTCCAATAACTTACCTGACACACCTGCATTATCAAAATAAAAAAAAAACAGCCTCAAGTGGATCACAGGGAGTATGCAAAAAAAAAAACTCCCTGGAGCTACAACGCATTTTGAAAAAGCATTTTGAAAAAGACAGTACAGTGAAACCTCTTTATAACAAGTTTCTTGGGACAATGAAAATGATCTTGTTATATCAGGTTCCTCACTATATCAGGGTAAAAAAAACCAATAAACTATAAAGAGCTAGAACCAATAAAATCACCTTCTTATAACAGGTATCTCGCTATATCCGACCTCTTTATATTGAGGTTCCTCTGTACTTAGCCTTAAAGGTAGAATACTACTTTTGCAGCCTAAAATTTGGCTTTCCACGATTGTTGCATTATGTTGAAGAGTACTAAATGTTAGAACTTATAACCAATCAATTAAGCACAAAGATTGGTCATGATAGGCGCATTTATAGTTATTCCAATAATAATTCTTCTATTCGGGCCTCGAATTAATGGACCGTGGGTTCAAACTTCAAAACAGCCGTTAACCCCTCGTTGACCAATAGCGCGAGAGTTTCTCTCAGTGCGTATTCCGCATGGTGTGCCAGTGTATTGAAGTGCGCACTGTATGTGCTCTTACAATGTTTTTTTTTTGTGTGTGGTACCATATTACGCTAGGAGTATCGCGATACCGTTGATGTCAAGATGAATTATGATAGAATATGTTTTTACTTGAATTAAATATTCTGGACTACATTCGACCAAAATACTTCATATAGAGGTTATTATTTGGGCATATCTGAGGTACACAACAAGTTGTAAGCATAACCGTAATGTGTGCAAATGTAGTTTTCTACCTTTAAAAGTGACATTTCGTATTAAATTCACTTGCTGGGCAACATGATGTAAAACAACTAAAAAAATGCAAAGGATCGAGTACCAATACAAAGTGAAGATGAAATTTAGTCTAAGTCCTTACTTAGTGAGAAGTAAAGCTTGCAGCTTTTGCCCAAATCTAATATGGTTTGGCAACAATTCAGTTTGTCATTGACTTGTAATTGTATTTACTAGCTAATATCCAATACAGTGGAAACTCAGTATATGAGGTGATTGGGACCATGAAAAATACCTTGTTATAGCAATAATCTCTATATAGCAGAGTTAAAAAACAATAAGTTATAAAGAGCTGGGACCGGATTTTTGTATAGCAGATATTTTGTTATATCACATTTCTTTATACTGAGTTTCCACTGTTACAATACTAAATACATGTAAGATCATTGACTAGCAGATACTCAATGCTGAACAATGCCAGTTGTGTCATAAATAAGGTTAATTAGCAGATACATGTATTTGATACTAAATAAGCTGAAATACCAACTATCGCAGAATATCTATATCATTAAGTGAAACTTTCTTGTAATGACGTCCTTGAGACCATGAAAATGACCTTGTTATGTCAGGAATCTCATTCATCATTTAGGTTTAGAAAAGAAAGTACCGGTACGCAAAGAGCTGGAGCCATAAGCATTATCTTGTTATATCAGGATGGCATTTCATGAAATTTGTTGCAGCGACTCTCAGTCGACACTGACTTAATCCAATGAGTCTTGATCTTGATTGGAAAAAAAATCACTATCTCTGATTGTTTTATGGTAACTATCAGAAAATTACTGCTTGTCGCTGTGACAAACTTCATGAAACTCCATCCAGGAATCTCATTTCATCAGACATCTTTATAACAAGGTCCAACTGAATGGTGACTAGCAAAATGGTTGAACAGAATGATTTTTTTCAAGACAAAATAGTTTAACAAAACTTGCACCTTTTTTGCAGGTCATTCCATTCGTAAATTAGCACTTCATGTAGATTTACAAATCCGATATTCTTCATTCAATATTCCGAGGCTTTTAACTCTGAACAAGAGGTGTTACTCAACCCCCTCCTGTGCCCCTCCTCCTCTCAACCCACTGGTCAGATGGCAAGAGTACATGTATGGGAAGAAGAAGACAATCAACATTTTTATGTACCATTATTAAAAAGGCTCCAAATACCGTTGAAGTCATCACGATTTATACTCACATGATTATCACTGTGCATGGTGTGGAAATCAGACAAAAATATCTAGAGCATTGAATGGGAGGTTTCCATCTCACAATGACATTCAAATTGTGCAAACCTATGACCCTCTGGTTGAAAGGCGAGACAGAGTCAGAACCACGTAACTGCTATGCTTCCACACGTAATAGTTCTTTTTTGTCCAAAGATAAAGATTTCAGGTGTGTGTTTCTCGAGATAATACACTAACAAGAGAAACAAACCAGGTTTAAGTATCTCCTCGCACATGTCATGAGTTGAAGACTCCATAGAGGCATTGAATGATTGTCCTTTCCGATCCTTTCAGTTCGTAAAATCGGTTTCAGTTTCTTGTAGCTCTTGATAATAGTATATACGCGAACATGTAGAACAGACCAAGTTCAAGAATATCCTGGCTCATGAGTTGAGGACTCCAATGATCGCTCTTTCAGTCCATAAAAGCGATTTCAGTTCCGTGTAACTCTTGATAATAGTATGTATGCAAACATGAAGAACAAAACGAGTCCAAGGATCATATAGCACATGAGTTTACGATTGCCCCGCCCCGATGACATCATTCCATCGAGTCTTTTCACAGTTCCGCTGAGGAGACCCTCAGAGCTACTGAAATCATCACCCTGAAATGAGGAACATAATAATAATAATATTATAATAATAATGATATAGATAATAATAATGATAATGATAATAATAGTGACAATGATAATAATAATAATAATAGGTCCATTTATATAGCACAATCACTATGCATGTACTATGCGCTTGATACTGGATATCATACTACTACCCTGGCTATAACTGCCGAGCAAGCCACTCAGACACTCAAACATTCCAAGAAATAACCTCCTGCCAGGTACCAATTTTCACTTGGGTTGAGTGCAGCATACAGATGATTCATGCAAACTAAGGTAAAATGACTGTTTTATTTCCATTAACTAATAACAAAAATTAACTGGTATTCATATTGCATGTAATTATCTTAGCATCTCCTAAGCTCAATGTCGGAATTAACGTGTAAAGAAATGTCTCTTTATCTCACGCTTTTCAAGAGAGATTGATGACCAAGGTTCATTTGATAAGTTGTTTCATGTCTTTGGTCCACAGAAGTCAAAGCTAGATTCACCATTTTTTAACAAACCCTAGGAATATTCAGAACCAGAGAGTCTTTGCTGGAGGGGAGGCTGTAGTTTTAGCGATGAGGCGTGGATAGCAGTGAAATAAAACATTCTGGTGTGATTTTATGCATACCTTGAAAGATGATCGGCGCAAGTTTATAATCTTCATTAGGAGATTAAGTGATTCATTTAACTAGCATAAGGACTAGATTTTAGAAAAATTTAAAGTTCTAAGCAGTTTAGCAGTCAACATCAAGGCTATGTATGCCAAATTTTAGCGTGATAGCTTGATTAACGACCAAGATCAGAGGCCCCCCCCCCTGTTAATGACATAACATAATTATCATCTTGCAGAAAAGCCAATAGAATTAGGGTTAAGCCATCTTACTTACCATCCCATCAATATAAACATTTTGGTCATTGGCTTCATTCTCCATGTCCTTGGCAATCTGAAAGAAAACAAATTTCAAAGGAAAATAACAAAAAGATTGCTATTACCAGATTAAAAATGGGTAGCATTCCTATTTATTACAAAGAACGAATCAGTTTCACTTTTTTTTCCTGCTCCCGGGCAACTGAAGAAGAGAGCAGGCTAACCTGTTTAATTATGCCTTTTCCAGCCTCAGAGATAATAGCATTACTTATGCCAATTTTGGTTTATTGCAACTATGGCCAGGAAATCTTGGTGTCGCTCTTTTCACACACATCTTATAGCCATAAAACTTGTCTCATTTGAATCTTCAGGGGACCAAAAAATTGACGTCACATACATTTTAATCGAAAACCTTTTAGAAAAGATTTTAACTAGAAAATCTAAAAGAGTACCTGTGTTACAAGGTATGCTATCTTTACTACATACAATTTTTCTTCATGGTCACACCAGAACTTGGAATAAAAGCTACTGATATAACAAGCTCTAATTAAAACAATGCGATTATCCCGGCCCCTGTAACATAAAAGTTTGCAATGAATCACTAATTTCAAAGAGCAATTGTGATAGATCACTAGCACCGTCGGTATATTGAACAAAATGCGAATGCATCAGAGCTCTTGATTGGCTTTTTCATTATGCAATTAATCACAAACCGAGCCATGGTCAATTTCTTTGTATTCCTTTGTATAGAGCCATGATCCGGCCATGTATACAACATGGTTTCAATAAAAAATTGAAGTAATTTCTCATTATCCTATTGTTCTAAGCGTTAAAGTGACAAACTAAAGCCTTCTGACTTGTCGTGTATGGTAGATACTTACTGATTTCAGGGTGGAAACTTTAGCAGCTAGGCCAAGGGTCATCCGATCATTCTCGGACTCTAACATGTCTTCGGTACTCATTTTGCCTTTTCCTTCGCCACCTGAAATAATTTAGGGAAAAAAATGACTTTGGTATTGTATAATCCCACATAGGCCTACTTGGTTGAAATCCGCCCCTACGTCTTTTGACCAATCGTAGGCTACGATTGGTCAAAAGTTAATCTTAGATGAAAAGTTTGTATCCCTCATACATGTTGGTTATGAAAAATAGATAAAAGAATTTGTTGCACTTGTGGACAAACACAAAATGGAGGCCATAGAGTAAATTCAAATCTAATTCTTTTACATTTTTTCAAGTTTCATCAATATTAATTCTCATATAGGCATCATTCCATCAATTCAACAAGACGTCCGACGTTGACTCCATCCAAGTCCACGAATATTTACATTTACAAGAAAGAAGATGAAGAACTAACGTTAAAGTTAAGATACATTTAGGCCTATCTGTTTAACATACTTAATAGTTACTTTAAATTTAACTTAGAAACGCCACAAAAATATTGAAATATTGTTATAATTATTATTTTTTATTTAGGCCACGTCTCCTCGTACATCTTTGTGTACACAGTCATGACAGTCTCAAATTCAAAGAGGTCTATTTCACAAGAATACCATTAAATCATAAATTGATTCACTAGTTATATTTCGATGAGTCGACCGTTTTACTATCACATAAGGAGAAACTAAACTGAGTGAGTGGCGGAATAAGATTGACTGTGCCACACAAAAGTTAACGTGTGGGACCATGTAAAAATCAGCACCAATATTGGTGCAAGATTAATGCATATTTTTAGACTTATATGCAATCCATAATTCACCAATAAACAATACACATGGAAGATAAATGCAAAATTTAGGGAAACAAACCCTTTTTATTCGATCCCCAATCCCAGTCAGACATTTCCGTCAAGTTTGCTTCGGAATAGCAGCCTCTGTGGGTTCAACTCCGACGTCACTTCCGTCACACCCATGGGGGATTTATTTGGAGTCAAAAGTGCACACTGCTCCCCACTTCCATTTGTTTTAACACAGAGCCTAAAATATCCGCGCATCAGCGAAATGGTGATTTTCCAGCGCGCAGCGCGTAAAACTATGTAAACAAGCTAGTTGAATATTCATAAGGATAACATTGCGCATTAACATAATTTAATGCATTATTCATGAGTTTGATTACTTAATTGTTAGCGTGATTAGATTAGCACCGAGATCCAGAGATAAACAACAAAATTGACTTCTTTTCTCAATTTGATTATTCTCCCCTAAAAAAAAGAGAATATGACTACTTTTGTAATTCGTCTTATTGCATTCGTAAGTGTGGCTATTATTCGAGCGGGCTC
>BQKZ01005706.1:56685-67210 GCA_036244855.1 Temnopleurus reevesii | reverse complement strand
TGAATCAGATTATAAGGACACAACAATAACGAGCAATAATCATGATAATACGCCACCCTGTTCTCGATTTGGTGGCCAAAAAGCTTATGGATAATTAGACATACAAATCAAAAGCTAAAAAAGCTACACTTTTATAGATCTACATAAAGCCCCGGTCACATAGAAGCCCGAAAGCAACACAATTCAACACGACTCTTTGTTCGGAGGCATTTAATTGGGAAATAACAAAGAGTCGTGTTCAATCGTGTTGCTTCCGGGCCTCTATGTGACCGGGGCTTTATTCACGGAGGAAAAGAGGTGGACAAACTATTCGTTTATCTTTGAGGACAGAGAGAGAGACGGTTACTACCTTTAAAATAATGATAAATGGTTCTGATGGTAATTTATTTGTATCCGATCAGTACTGTATCCGATTGTTGAAAATCCGATTTTTGCTTTTGTAGACATGTATATTTTTGCCTATTTAGTGGGAATATCACAATTTATTTTTCAAAAGACCTGCTGGTTATTAGGTCACGTAGGGAAAGGTTCATTTTGTTAAAATCATTGTCAAAATCGTGCTTGGATGGATCACAAAAAGTCGCACGCCCGCGCTATACGCCCGAGGGAAGAAGACTAAAGCTCTCGTTCAAGGACAAACTCTAATCGTGTAGTTATCGGTTAAAGATTCATAAAGCTGCACGAAAATTCCATATTCAGCACGTTGTACTTTGAATAAAACCGAGAATACGAAAGCACAATTGCTTAGATATCTGCACATCGGCCGTGTGTAGTTGGAGCTTATTCTTTCTGGGGCAGACTCTTACATTACGTAATAAGCAACGTTTCCACGGATAACGGCTCGGAACAACTCGCGTTACTCCGGATAAATTACCAAAACTTTGGAACGCGTTCAAAAGTGTTACGTGCTAGTCGTAGGCTAACTCGTGTTGAAGTCGTGATTAAGTCTCAATATTCGGTAGAAAGTTCTGATTGCACAGTCAGACTCGCACTATGCATTACGTGTAATGAATTCGCCTCACTCGTACAGCAGTCGATGTAGCCCCGTAGATGACTCCTTCGCAGCGCATTAAAAATAAAATAATAATATTCTTGCGAGTTCCGGCGAGTTATGGCGAGTTCGTCACAGGCCGCGCGCTCGGCCCCCATGCAACTCACCATCGTAAGAACTCTCTGCCTTGGGAAGTGCGCGTGTGAGTTGGTGCGTCACCGTAACACCACGAAGATACCTGCACATTTGATGCCCTAAGACGCCCCCGCCTCATAAAACTAATAAAATTGAAGTTATCTTAGCAGTCTGCTGCAGTAACTGGTCGGCTGTACTAATTTCATCCTCATCTCCTTCATATTTGATCCACTTATTTTTCGAAATTTGGAACGAGATCATGGAGGCAGTATAGTGAAAATGGATAAATTTGATTGGAAGCAACTTCGTTTTGTGATATTGGTCGTATCATTTGGGACTGTTTTTATTTGTTTGTTTGGATCATCTGATGGTAAGATAAAACTATATCCTTTATACTTCTTTATCTATTTAATATCTTTATTCAGAGTTTCATAGTCCTGACATAATTGTACTATAGATTAATAATGATAAAACTTATGAACTTATAAAACACACTTATCAAATGTCAACACCTTTCTTTGAATATTAACTCATATAAAAATTCTATTACGTTTATCTTTCCAAATCAGAACACAAATTCAGAATCATTGCATAAGATTTAATTTCCCACAACCAAGATTTTCATCTTATTCTATTCGCAAAGCTAATTGTATTTCAATTTTTAATCATGATTTTGATTAGTGGACGTGCCTGGATGAGAGTATTTATTCTGTTTAATATCCTCATATATTTTATTCATTGATGTTAGCTTATGTAATTTGATAAAATTTGCTTTCTAATTTTTTTAAAAATAAATCATGCATGACTGCAATTCATCTCTCATACTGCTATGCAAAACTGCAAATGAATGTAAATTGAATTAATTGGATGAATGTTGTCATAGATGGCATGGAGCATTGCCATATGGGCGAAAACGGAATTTCATGTCATTTTGCGATACATTTTCTTTATTATTGCTCAATTAGTGGCATGCTTTCAGATGACCGTCAAAACTAATGTAGTAATTGCTAGCATAGGGGAAGAAAGAAGCATTTACATAGTATAATTGAATGGCTCCAAGGAAATGAAAAATTTCGACAATGGCATTGCATTAGAGAATTTGCCCGTTTCTGTAATAAAGCAGTCAATAAAATTGAAAAATTATATTTAGCCTATTTCTGAAGAGATGTTTGCAAACTATGTTATTCATTTTTACATATATCTAGGAAAGTATCGTGAGCATGCTGTCTCTGGGCAAAATTAGAAGCACTTTGAAAAACATTTCCGGATTTTTCTCATTTAGAATTGCCAAATATAACGCAATGCACAAAAACAGATAATTATATGATGTTCCCATCTCCATTTCAAAATTTATCAGTAAAAGAATGTTCCATTGTGATCTTAGAATACGGATATTGTCAAAGTATAGAACAGAGTATATAAGCTTATATATTATTCATTTTTTATTTTCTGTGTCGCCGTACAAATAAGCCTCGTATGTCTTTTATTGAAAAGTGCAAACTTCATAATCGCATTATAACTCCACTTCCAATAACACTAAAAAGAAACTGTGAATCAGTTGTCAGTCAATTTTACGGAAATAAGCAACCTTCCCACCACTGGGAGGAGGAAACAAACACATCATAGATTTATTCAACGAGAGAGCAAAATCCAAAATCATATCTTCGTCACTTTAAAAAAAAAATGGAAACGCTGATGCCGCTGCTCCGAACGGAGGTAGGGGAGGGGGTGGTTTGGGGCCCCATGGATCTGCTAGTGGTAATGATACCTGTATAGCTTCACTTATGTGAAATTTACATATAAATCAAACTAAAAATCATTTTCAACACGTTGTTTAGTAGACACCCGTGTGTTCGATTCATACCCAAGTATTGCTGTGACATTTTTTTCACAGCATCACTGTTAATCAATGTTGTTTATCCCTGGTTTGATAAGGTAAGAATAGGCCACTTTCGTAATGTATTCAAATTTATTCACATTTACCCCATGACAAACTATTTTATTCAGCTGTCAATTATAATGAGAGTACAATAGTCAGAATGATTCGTGCACACATTAACGGTGCTCGGTTGGACGAATATTGCGAATTGTCCAACATAGCAACAACCACTTCATGCTAGCCACATTCCTTCTATTGAACTATGACTATGATCTATCAGGCGAACACATAGTTTGTCATTGAACGTTTCACAAGGAAACTTGCATAAAATTTGAATGCATTACTAAGGTGGTCTTTTTTTTCAATGTGGTCCTTTTTATCACTTTCAGGTGAAATCGACTGTTTCAATCGTCGGACCTGGTCCTACTATGGAACGAGGAACTGGTCTTGTATTCTGACAGACCACAGGACGGACTGTACCCACTGTGAGAACTGGACTACTGTCATCGGCAACTGGAGCAATGCTGATGAACTCGTTAACAGATACGGTAAGTGACATTAGTTAACAGGTTAATGACTTCTTCTTAACACCTTTCATTGGGCAGTTGCATAAAACCTAGAATATGGACAATTTTGTCATTACTGTTATTTGTAAATGTTAAAATGTTTTTTCTTTCGAGGATTCCACAAAAATACAATCACTGCTTTCCAGTGGATTTCTTTTATTGCATATATAAAATTAATATTTCAATTTTGTTAAAGTACTAACCTACAAGATGGCATTCCATAGCAAGAAGACTACAATACGTGGAATCCAGTTTGCATATATTACTTGTTGCTATGTCGGGCAAGCCTCGGGCAAGCTTTAGGGTTGTCAAGAATAATATTTGGCTTTAGAGGTATGCATAAAAGTTGTTAACCCAGCTGTTGAACATTATGCCACCCCAAGAAAGAGAGTGACATTTCAAACACTTTGCGATTGTTGAATTATTGAGTTTGTGACAATTTAAGAAATTTGAATTTATTTAGTGGCTTTCCAAATTTGATCAAATCTGAACAATTCAACGTCATCAATACCTTCGTACACGTACACGCGATTTTTGAGGAATGAATATGAACGATTAAACGCCATGGATGGGATTCGAACCGCGACCCCTCAGGTTGAAAGGCGAGAGTCATGTCCGCGACACCACGACCCTCCACACATCATGACTCTTTCTAATTCAGTGGAAAAAAGGGTCCCTGGACGCTCTATTAACCACACGAATACTATCTAATTCAGTAGATAAAACGGACAATACATTTTATTGAATATCATACATAGCCACTCGTTAATTGAAAACTCAAACTTGTATTGCTTGGCAGTCTGTTTGCCTGTCCGTTAGTCCAGTTAAATTCATTTCCGTGCAAGGTATTGTTAAGCAATCTTCAATAAACATCTTTAAAAGGCATACAAATTGTGTGATCATTATAAGTTAAATTGAAATGGGTTGGTAATTCAGATGTGCTTCTTTTATTGAATCAAGAAGGATTGAAGATAGATCAAAAAGTGTGCCTTCATTTTCAAATTACTTTTAAGTAAATTTATGATATTCCATCTGTCCGTTATAGCGGGCATTTCACATGGACAATAATGGAAGGGTATACATTCGAAATGATAATGGACACCTGCAAATGACTGAAAAAAACCCTCGTAATAATGATTAAAAAAAATGATACCAACAATGATAGTAATAGTGATTGGGTTAAGGAATGAAGAAAATAATCATATCGCAAAAGAAAATAAAATTCGCACTAATCTGTAAATATGATTCTCGATGATCATCAATAAAAAAACCCCAGAAATATAAAAAAAAAAAACACTAGTCGACGTCACATTTGAAACAAAATATGCAATTTTGCAAATATGTAGCTCCATTTGTAGGGTGAAGCATTTTAAAAGCAATTTTGCTAAAAAGTAGCCAATGGCTTTTATTATACTACGTTAGTAATATAAATTACCCTGGCTTTAGCCTGCAAGTTCGGGTAAAGAGGAAAGTGGTAACGTTTACTCATTACACTGTCACTGTGGTACTAGAAGAAAACTTATATTCTATGGATCGCTCTACCAATGCCACGCAGATTCGAATAAGAACATTACAATGAAGCAAACGGAGGCTCTATTTTATTTCAGGCATCCGCTGAAGGCTAATGAAGAATGTATATTTTGTAGCCTTTTGAAATTTCTCGTTGAATGCAAATGGTGGAAATTTGCATCTTTTTAGTTTTGCTGCAAATGCTACCTTCTCTGAAGTGTTTTGTCCTGTTTAATTCTGGATGCTAATAGATGTTCACTTTATTCTACACAGCATTTGACAATGTTGTCAATAGGCCGGTTTTCTAATATATGCGAATCATATACACAAAGATTGTTCTTGACAACCCAAAAGCTTGCCATAGGCTTGCCTGACACAGCAACAAGTATTGCATGCAAACTGGATTCCAAGTGTTGAAGTTCAATTGTTACTAACCTGTATAAGGAATAACATGCACATTACTACTTACGTTGGAAATAAACGTGCATGAGTTTGAATATAATACTAAACCGGCGTATTATATCCGGTTGTTTTTTTCTTCATTATGTAACAACATTGGGAGGGGGTAATCATTACACATTCGTTCAGTCTGTATTTGGTTCTAGCTAAAGAAATGATTTCCTGTAGTGCTCTTTAGATCGTGAGATAAGTATTTGCGGTATATTTTTATTTCTTTACTTCTTAGAGAGAATCAGTGTCATGCTGTAATTAATCTTAAAGCCGGTGTCTTGAATAGGTGGGTTTAGTTATCAATACACAAAGGTTAATCTTGACAACCTTAAAGCTTGCCCGACATTACAACAACTAATGTATGTAAACTTGATTCCAATTATTCTACTTCAATTACTTTCGTTAGCAAGAAACGTGCATAAATTTGAGTCTTTTAGTAAACCGTCCTACCTTATAAAAACCTCAGGAATTTAAGCTCTTATTCCACTTTAGGATATTTAGCTTTATGTCTGCATTATCGAATGAAGTGTAAGTACATGTCTGCTAATGAAATGTTTTCTTAATGTAGTAACATTTTACGCACACAATCTTTGTCAAATGTTTAATGAGGTTATGTTCACTCAGTATTATGTAATCGCATGGAATGAAAATCACGTGAGGATTTAATGCTAAAGCAGCGCTCCCACTTTGGGTTTTGGGTGGTTGGTGTAGCGATTTGTCGGTGACCTGTACGAGTTTCCTTAAGCCTGAGCCACCTATAGGACCCCGGAAGTAACACGATTCAACGCGACTCTTTGTTCTGTAAATTAACAAAGAGTCGTGTTGAATCTTGTTGCTTCCTGGTCTTATGTGACCGGGGCCTTAAACGGGCCGTCATCACAACTCGCGAACAATCGCGTAAAGATCGTCATGTAACTCGGGATAATAGGCGGGTTTACTATAAGATGCAAACATTATGCATACCTTCAACACTAAGTTTGTTCTTGACAAGGGCTTGCCTGACATAGCAACAAATAATGTATGCAAACTGGATTCAAAGTAATGTAGTCTAATGGTTATCTAACGGTTTAAGGAATACCATGTAACTACGTTCAGTGGCAAGAAAAGCATATAAGTAAACTAGCCTATTGGTAAACATCTCTTCCAAACCCACCGCGAACCCTCAAAATGGTTAATCATTATCAAGTCCCAATACTCGTATATCTATACGCATAACGGACACGTAATGTGTTCGTAAATCGTCAGTATAAAGCCCCGGTCACATAGAATCCCGGAAGCAACACGATTCAACATGACTCTTTGTTATAAGGCAGTTAACTGTGAATTTACAAATAGTCGGGGTGAATCGTGTTGCTTTCGGGGTCCTATGTGACCGGAGCTTTACACGGGCCGTTATCACAACTTTCGACATATCCCTTTAAAGCCCATCATGTAACTCAGTATAACTTGTAAAATAGCTCGGCGACATCCGCTGGGAACTATCAATATGATAACTCATTATCAAGTCTCAATACTCGTATAGCTTTACGCATAACGGACACGTAATTGGTTCGTAAGTCGTCTATATTACTCGTACATCAGTCGTGAAGTAAACTCGATGTAGTCTTGTTCATAACTCATGCACAGCGGATTAAAATCGACGATTTTACGATGATTCAAAGAGTTTCTATACATTCTAATATTTGATAAACCTCTTTGCGGCGAGTCGAGCAGAGCAAAAGAGTTTCGATATCATATATAAACCTTTTAAGCCGAGTTAAGCCCCGGTCACATAGGGCCCCGGAAGCAACACGATTCAACGCGACTCTTTGTTTAGTTCCCAGTTAACTGCCTGCGAACAAAGAGTCGTGTTGAATCGCGTTGCTTCCGGGGCCATATGTGACTGGGGTATTACAGGTCGCGTATAACTCGTCCAAGATTCAAGATTCTTTTTATTTCGTTTTCCAAATAATAGTATTCATCAATACATCAAATAAGAAAATTAATGTAAACGTTGAAATACGGATATGTCCTTGACAGAAAATATCCATACTTCCCGTACTTTTGCAGTTTCGTGTGACAAGCTACAACGGTTGTCCTTCACATTCTAAGGCCCCGTTCACATAGAGGCCCAGAAGCAACACGATTCAACACGACTCTTTGTTAATTCACAGTTAACTGCCTCAGAACAAAGAGTCATGTTGAATCGTGTTGCTTCCGGGGCCTGACTTATCATGAAGTAGCTGTTCGTTGACAGGTGAAAACATGCTGTATTTGTTAGCATACGTGATTAAAGTTGAAACACGAAAAGCTTATCCTAAAATGAAATTGAAATCGTCCATTAATGACTGCTTCCGCCAAACTATTATGTTATAAACCATTTGAAATAATAATGATAATAATAATAATGATAACAATAGTAATAATGATAGACGATTATAGTGTAATACACGATCCAATACTTTTTTTTAATGTTATTACCGTTTAATGTTGGCACCTGCCAATGCAATGTTCGCGATTCAGCTTCAAGGCTACCACGTTCAATCTTTGAATAAACCTTTTTAAGTGTCAAGCGAAGTATGAGTTTCCCTGGGTCAAATCATTAATGAGCTTTGAGCATACTCGAATAACATTGAAACATGAAAAGCTTTTCTTGAAATGGCATTAAAGTGTCCATTAATGACTGCATGCTTCCGCCAAACCATTATGTCATAAACCATTTAAAATAATAATAATAATAAAAATGACAATGATATCAATCGATTATGGTGTAATACACGACCCAATACTATTTTTTAATGTCACCTTTTAATGTTGGCACCTGCTAATGCTATCTATTGTACGCGATTCAGCTGCAAGGCTACCACTTTCAATCTTTGACTAAATATTTCTAAGTTTCAAGTGAAGAATGAGTTTCCCTGGATCAAAGCATTAATGAGCTTTGAGCATACACGAATTACATTGAAATATGAAAAGCTTATCTTAAAATGACATTAAAACATCCATTAATGACTGCTTCCGCCAAACTATTATGTTATAAACCATTTAAAATAATAATGATGATAATAATCATAATAATAATAAACGATTGCGGTGTGATACACGATCCAATACTTTTTTTCCTTCTAAATATCACCGTTTAATGTTGGGACTTGCCAAGGATATCTATTGTACGCGATTCAGCTACAAGGCTACCACTTTTAATCTTTGAATAAATCTTCAAGTGAAGTATGAGTTTTGCTGGATCAAAGCGTTAATGAGCTTTGAGCATACACGAATAACATTGAAACATGAAAAGCTTATCTTAAAATGACATTAAAACGTCCATTAATGACTGCTCCCGCAAACGTATGATGTTATAACCATTATGAATAATATTGATAATAATAATAAACGATTATAGTGTAATACTCGATCCATTACTCTTTTTAATGTCACCGTTAAATGTTGGGACATGCCAATGTTTTTTTTTTTGTACGCGATTCTGCTACAAGGCTACCACGTTCACTCTTTGAATAAACTTTTTTTCAAGTTACTAAATCAAAGCATTATTTAGCTTGTAGAATACAAGATGCCTTCACTGTGGGCAGAAGGGACAAAGGCTTTGGACAAAGTAAACAGCCTCCATTCAAGCATAAACAACAGTTAATGGACAATCAAGAAATGACCATCCTTCATATTCTGTCGGAAAATATTTAACAAGAGTTGTACCTGGGACTTTCTTTTGTGATCATGAAGCGATTGTGAATGCTTGAATGGAGTTATTTATTTTGCCCCAGTCATTTCTCCTTTCTGCTCGCGGGGTGACATGACGTTTAGGGCGTGGCGTTTACAGAAGTACGGATAGCCGAGAGGACCTGTAATGTATTTGCAAAATTGTACACAATATTTTATCAAAGCTAAAAATAAAACGAAATGTAGACAAATCGTCCGCGTTTTCACGAAGTGACGGAAGCCAAAGGGTATTGTTGCATGAAAACAAAGAAATCCTGACATAGCAACAGTTCAAAGAGCATTCAAAGGACACGTTTCGATGGATTTGTAACTTATTTCGTGCAAACGTTCCCTCTGGCTCCCGTCACTTCGTGAAAACACGGACGATATTACATTTTAAAAATCGAATCTACATTTCCAAAATTAAATTGTATTAAACAAACAGTCAAAGAACGGAACACACCAAACAAACTTATAAAAATACCAGCAAAGATACTTCCAACGGCATCAAATGCGTATTTATTTGCAGGACGCCGAGGTTGACGAGCTTTTCGTAATCAAAGATGACCTGTGATAAGTTTTTACGACGTGAAGTCACTTCGAAATAAATCTTCATTCATTACGCAGACCGACATTTTTAAATCCAAATTTCTCCTTCATCCACTCACTATTGACCTAATCAAATTCAATTAGTCGCTCAATTTACATTCATCAAAGATGATTCAGTTATTCCCAACGGTGCAATTAATTATCGTTTTCTATTAATTGCAAAATGAAAGGGTGTCGGGACTATCTCAAAGTTACTCACAGTGCAGTTAGAGACACCTTGACCATCTCTTAGGGTTTTAAATCCGATATTCAAAGCACAAAATGGAAGGAGAAACAATGTCAATGTCATTTTATAATGGTTTATGTTCTTTCACGAGGTTCATCTTTTGATATTAACTCTGTGTTGGGTTGTTTTTATAATGGTTAACAGGTTTTTCTTCAAGTTTACAATTTGAATTGTAATGATGTTATCATGTCAAATGTTAAATGTTAAAAACATGGAACGCAGTGCCATTTTTTCAGGAGGGGGGGGGGGCTGTTTCCATGTAAGGCATAGATGAGAGACGATCATGACTCATTTCATCGTACTAACCAAACAGAGCAGATTTAAAGCCCAAAAACAGTTTCAAGATTCGTTTTATTTCATTTTTTCAAACAAACAAGCAAACAAAAATACAGAATTAATAGATGCGACAAAATAACAACATAATTGTAGACTTATATAAGTACGGAAACGATATTAAAAGATAATAA
>BQKZ01005706.1:35344-50990 GCA_036244855.1 Temnopleurus reevesii | reverse complement strand
ATTCAGATATGAACACACCTCTTATCTCATTTAGATATGAACACACCTCTTATCTCATTCAGATATGAACACATCTCTTATCTCATTCAGATATGAACAGATCTCTTATCTTATTTAGATATGAACACATCTCTTATCTCATTTAGATATGAACAGATCTCTTATCTTATTTAGATATGAACAGATCTCTTATCTTATTTAGATATGAACACATCTCTTATCGCATTCAGATATGAACACACCTCTTATCTCATTCAGATATGAACACACCTCTTATCTCATCTAGATATATATGAACACATCTCTTATGTCATTTAGATATATGAACACACCTCTTGTATCATTCATTTTCAATTTCAATTTCATTTATTTCACATTTGCATTAAAAACAATAACAATAAATACTTAGTTATCACTATTCAAAAGCAGGCTAAATTGTTCCTGTTTTCTTTGGTCGCATACTATGAGCACATCGCTTATCTCATTCAGATAAAAGTGTTTCTTTCACTCCTACGTTCCTTTTTGTGTTTTTTATACTGGGGATACTTCCCAAAATATTGCACTTTTTGTAATCTGTAATAGGTGTTTATTATGTCTATTATTCTATGACTTACGTTGGTTATTTTCACCTTATACGTTCATGTGTCAATCTCTTTGAACTTGAATAAGGATTAAGCGCTGTTCAAATATTATGTATTGATATAATCACCATCTCATTCTGTTACAATTGATCAAGAGACGTAAAGACCACTTTATCAATATCGAGAAAAAAAGTTTGCCTCATATGTATTGCTTTGCCATTTATAACTTCCGAAATGAAACATACTAGTACTATATGGCTAGTTTCTTTTTGAAAGAGCATGAATCACTGAAATATNTGCTCTACAATTGCAGCATTATTACACTGGCTTTAGCCCGGCAGCCACCATGCGGCGCACTTTGCGTTTCAAGGAATAAATTCCTACCAGGTACCTATTCACCTCACCTGGGTTGAGTGCAGCACAATGTGGATGAATTTCTTGTTGAAGGAAATTAACGCCCTGGGTGGGACTCGAACCTACGACCCTCTAGTTGAAAAGCGAGAGTCACGACCACTACACCACGGTGCCTCCACATTATCTTCGTTCATGATTAGATATGTCCCCTTTAAATGTTTTTTCGTTGTCAACAGTCCACGCAAACTGCAAGACGGCTGCAGGTGAAGACTACACTGGGTACGGCAAGCACACTGAGTCTGGTTATGTCTGTCTAGACTGGGACGATGCGAGCGAGCTAATAGGGAATACGACGTCCCATTCACATTCAGGTACGATGTCTATGACGTAACAATTAAATACTTTGAAAAAGGTGCATCTTTTGCAACTTAAAGATTGTGAAAAAATAATGCAACATTTGGAGCACTTTTTAAGGTGCAATATTGCATCTGTCGTAACTATTGTTGACGTCATGGTATTTTTTTTCGATTCTTGGGCAAAAATGAGCAAGTCCAAGCACCAGTTGTAGAAAATTTAAAATCATGACATTTTACAATTAATGGTATCCTTTAAGAGATAGGGGGGGGGGGGTGGTGTTTAATAAGAAAAGGGACAATCCCTTCAGTCAAACACACTTAAATGACCTCTTTTGGAACTAAACCATGATTTTTATTTCAGCATGTACAATATATCTGATGAGATCGAGAGCCTTTGCACAAAGTGTTTTTTATCAAAGTGTTTTTTACTTATATTTTCAGGGATCAAAGAAAATTTTTGTCGCAACCCAGACGGCCGGGATAGACCATGGTGCTATTACCAGAGCCCAGAGAGTGGTGACATTCTATCGGATTTCTGTCAGATAGACAACTGTGAGTACCAAGATGATAATGAAATACCAATATAACTGTTATAAAAGAATTCGATGCTGTTACATGCAATTGCAACAGGTTGTGATATGTTTACTCATTCATGTCGTAAATGAATATTGTCCGATTTAGCATTTTTTTCGTTTTTTGTAATCATATTGTTCAATCACGGTGATATAACGAAACAACCGTTAAGAAAATTGAAATATCAAAAACATAGCAATAAATGCATCATGAAGTTTTATTACGATGCTAACACATCTCTGTTCTCTTATCTAACTCAAATATAAACACATCTCTTATCTCATACAGGTATGAACTCTTTTATATCATACAGATATGAACACACCTCCTATCTCATTTAGATATGAATTTATCTCTTATCTCACTTAAATATGAACACGTCTCTTATCTTATTTAGATATGAACACATCTCTTATCACATTCAGATATGAAAATATCTCTTATCTCATCCAGATGTAAACACATCTCTTATCTCATTCAGATGTAAACACATCTCTTATCTCATTCAGATGTAAACACATCTCTTATTTCATACAGATGTGAACATATCTTTTATCTTATTTAGATATGAACACATTTCTTATCTCGTACAGATATGAACACATCTCTTATCTCATTCAGATATGAACACATCTCTTATCTCATTCAGATATGAACACATCTCTTATCTCATTCAGATATGAACACATCTCTTATATCTCTTATCTCCTACAGATATGAACACATCTCTTATCTCATTCAAAAAATGAGCACATCGCTTATCTCATTCAGATATAAAACCATATCTTTGCACTTCTGTGTTGCTTTTTTTTTTGTTATACTGGGGATACTTCCCAAAATATTGCACTTTTTTAAATCTCTAATAGGTGTTTATTATGTCTATTATTCTATGACTTACGTTGGTTATTTTCACCTTATACGTTCATGTGTCAATCTCTTTGAACTTGAATAAGGATTAAGCGCTGTTCAAATATTATGTATTGATATAATCACCATCTCATTCTGTTACAATTGATCAAGAGACGTAAAGACCACTTTATCAATATCGAGAAAAAAAGTTTGCCTCATAAGTATTTCTTTGCCATTTATAACTTCCGAAATGAAACATACTAGTACTATATGGCTAGTTTCTTTTTGAAAGAGCATGAATCACTGAAATATTCTTTAAAGAGATTTGAATGACATTTAAATGATACTTAGCAATACTTAGTAATCACTATTCAAAAGCAGGCTAAAGTGTTCCTGTTTTTTGTCACATTTCCAGTTTAAAGAGCACTTTTCATTACCTTAACTTTATATTTCCTGACGGATAATGCCTCTATTCAGCATTGCGCCAGAACTAAAATTGATATATTCTTCCGACACAATATCACAATACAATCAATGTAACTGATGCATACTGTCTAGACTCTAGAGGGAAGCAGAGTACTGTTACCTGGGGATACACTATAATGAAAGCACTTAATTATATCAAGTCAATTCTAAAGCAACAAAAGGAAACCAGAGATATCAGATTGGGGACATAGTAGAAATAACCTAAAAATTCCTTCTATGTGATATATCTTTAAAACGAATCTTTTTTAGTTCATATAATTGGTTTCGAACCGTAAGGGCTTACTTTAGAATGAAAATGAAAGCATGATTTCTTTAGTTTGAAAAAGTATATCGATGTTAAAAGAACCCTTCATATGTACAAAATATGAATCATGACATTTTCTAACCGAACGGTGGAATGTTATTGCATTCTTGACGAAAAGAAAGTCACAAAAGTAGCTTTATAGGTAAAGATTTTAGTGTCCATAACAATTTAAAATTTGACATTGATATTATTCTAATGAGTTGGATGAAAAATTCTCTGTATTCATTTGCCTGAAAAGGTTTTTCTTTCAGCCACGAGTGTGCAATATCACTGTGCTCATTTCAAATAAAGTAAATGCAATTACGAATAAGAATACCAATATGGTACCATTTCATTATCTTTTGGTAATTCAGCAGTATGGTACGAATGATTTGATCAATATTTGCATTTATCTTCATGGTCTTCCAACACTTGCATGGCCTAATAATAGTTGAAACCTGACCTCAACTACACACAAAAAACACTTGGTCCAAAATGTGAACTAGATTTGGTTAAATTCCGCGTGCCTTTGTTCAAACGCAAACGTTTACATTTTAAACAATTGTTATCCTCAAGAGCATATATACAGGTAGAAAAAATATTCTAAGGGTTCTATACTCTTCATATATTTTGGAAAGCGTAACGAAGTTTCTCAATAACCTTAATAAGTCTCTTGGGAATCTTTACATTGATTCGTAAAGCCATGTAAAGTCTTTGAATTCGTATAAAGTATCTTTAAAGAGGGTCCCGAATGCTAAAAGTACTGTATTGTTGTCCTCGATTCCAAATATTTCACAGGTACATCTGACGCCCTCTCGCACTTTCATCAGATGATCGAAACGCGTTTCCCTTCTTACGACGACCGTGTTATCGAGGACTCTAATATGACGTCAGAGGATTGCGCCCTCGCTTGTCTGGAAGAAGAATCATTCGTATGCCTCTCCTTTAAGTTTCGTGACGTTTACACGTACAACGATCGGAAATGCACTCTCTCGTCCCAAAGCGTTTACACTCTAGATCTGGCGAGGACCTTACCGAACCCGGATCTACAATCAAATGATAATGACTTTTTTACCCGAATAGACAAAAGTAAGTACGTTTGAAGATGAAAGGATTTGTGAGAAACAAATTCTATCACTTGAGATTGAAAGTTCTTCTTTGTACATATTTTGCTTTTCTTGTTTTGCACTGTGTTGTTAATTACCGTATTTGTTATCATATCTAATATTCTAATTTTGTGTTCTTTGAATTTTTATATTTTTATGACGCAAAATAAAATCAATCAATCATTCAATGGTTGAAATAGGATGAGAAACAAAACAAATCAAAGCATGCTTTTCCATCATATATTTGGGAAGCTCGTATTCGTATTTCGTAATGAAAATTGTTTCATAGAATCGAATTTCTCAGTTTTAAAATCATCATGTCACATGACAATTGTCAATATGATATCACACAGTTTAATACCAGAAGTAATGTGTATATCCCGGTTTATATGAATCATTGAATTGCATTTGACAACATGAAATGAAGGCGATCACAAGGTTAATGATGATTCATGAATTGGAATACATATTACGATGAAACATCGATTATTACATTGTCGATATTTGTCCCATGTCACTGTGGCGTTATTGATTAATGGTCCTTTTTTTGTTCCCATTTAGTTTGCGATGCCTTTGTACCAGATTTTACACAACTTCCGGCAGGTAAGCGGAGTGTACAAATAATGAGTGCTTCAGAGTGTTGTGTACTTCAATATAAAAAATGATACAAGTATTCAAGCATTTCTGTGACGATTTACCTGGTTAAATTTTATTTAGCAAAGAAACGACTTGTAAATATATCCAATATACAATTTATATATTGTTAAATGCATTCAATTTTCCGTGGTCAAATAAACAACTTCTCATCGTTCAGGTTTTTTTTTTCCATATATTAATTTGCCACACAGCCATAAGGCTCTTCTTCTGAGGGGTCCAAAGACAGTTGACAGATGGAATCATGTATATAATTGAGATTTTATTAAGGCCAATGCTATTGGGGCTGAATTTGAATTTAAAGACATACCATTTTACTTGCATTAGTACCATGGATTTATACATATATTCATCTGCATTGTATTTATATATTTGAATGGGAATTTAGTTATAAATTTATCTAGGAATCAGAACCGTTGAGAAATCACTGTTATCGTGTTTCTCTTTATCTGAATTCTTTTTTTTGCGATGAGCCTTTAATTTTCAATGCAATATACTGGTATAACCGCCCACTCTATATTTGAACATTGCTTATCTTGGCCTACCGATCAACGGATTACCATTTTTCTATCTTCCCTTGAGAAGAAACGATGGCCATTCTTAATGAAAAATAAGCTTTTCAAGAAGTCCATCAACGTATTCTGAAGCCCCAATCGCATATAGAAGCCCGGAAGCAACACGATGCAACACTACTTTTTGTTCGCAGGCGGGTATGTAACTGTAAACTATACAAAGAGGTCGTGTTGAATCGTCTTGTTTCCGGGCTCCTATGTGACTGGGTCCTAACATACTAACCGTCCTCTTTAATCAACTTATTCCGTATATTTTCTTTGGACCCCCCCCCCCCACCAATATTACTCCTTCAGAAAAAAAAGCTATGCGGGTAATTAACAACGTACATTTTCTTTACCATAGTGATATATTGTTTTATTCCAACAACGTCTTAAAAATTTGAGATATTTACAAGTTAAACATTGCCGTTTCTCAACAATATGTTTATAATGAATAATGAAATACATCGATACCCCACAAGACAAAGAAACCATTTCCACTTACCAAGAACACGCACTGCGCTTACACAAAACACGTTTATATTTACCGGACCTAAACTTTGGAATTCTCTCCCAAGGGACATACAAGACGCAAGGAGTCTATCCACTCTAAAACTAAAAGTAAAGAAAATGCTCCTATCATTGTATCATCATTAATGTTGTCAACCCTTTTTGTTTTACAAATGAAAGACACATGTCACCAAAATATTTATTATTAAATATTAATTTAATGTTGGATATTAATAAAAGCAAAAATGGCTCATACTTATATAATACACAGATCATACGGCCACTCCTTCCACGCCCCCACCTCCCACCTCCCATCCCCAGTGTGTCCCTTCCTACTTCCCCCTCTCCTTTTTTTCCTTTTTTTTTATCAAGGTATATTTATTGTTTACGAATATTTCTTTCTAGGGACCAGCGTTTAACAAGCACTGCTTCAAGCTGGTTCCAATTTCATTTTTTTTTATTTACTTATAATCTTGAATAACATATCCGTACTAAGATCACAATTATGTTGTTATCTGATGCATCTATGATTTCTGACTTTGGTTTATTTATTATCTTTTAATATCGTTTCCGTACTTATATAAGTCTAAATTATGTTGTTATTATGTCGCATCTATTAATTCTGTATTTTTGTTTGCTTGTTTGTTTGAAAAAATGAAATAAAACGAATCTTGAATCTTGAATCTTGAATCTTTTACTAGACTGTCCGCTTCCTCTGAATGCGTTGGTAAATAACGGGAGACTCAGTGTAAACCGTTCTGCTTCTAGCCATCTCAATGACAGTGATCCACATCAATCTAGCCTGGTTACCTCCTCATCCTGGATTCCAGATAACGATACAACGGATGAATGGTTGCAGGTATCACATGCAGTTTGATATTTCATTTTTTTATTCTGACTCTCGCCCTTCAACCCGAGGGTCGTAGGTTCGAATCCCACCCATGACGTTAATTTCAAAGAAATCTATCCACGTTGTGTGGTACTCAATCGAATGAGGTGAATGGGTACCGGTAGGAAAAAATTCCTTGGATGTAGTAACCACCGAATGGTTGCCATGCTGTACCCGGGTATTAATGCACAGAACACTTAAAGCACTTCGTATTAAGCGCTTTATAAATATTGTGTATCTATTACTACATCTTCAAAAGTATCTTTTAGAATTTAATCTTATGAGGCATATATTGGCTTTTATAATTGTTTAATCTGCCCTCAAGTTATTTGTCGAGCTATTGGAATCAGTTTGAATAAGTTCTGGTTCCCTTTTTCGGTCAGAAGTAAATTAAGTTCCAATTTTAGACTAAGGTGTAATTCCGGTTTTATTGCAACGTAGAAGTTAAATTGCTGGAAAATGATCAAATGAGAGTTTTACGAATTTTATCAAATCATCTTCATTAAAAAGGTCAGATACTTTTGGTTTGGATACAAAGAGTTCCTATGAATTAACAAGTAGTAATATATAGACCTCTACGCTGGGAGGTTAACGGCACGGACGATACAAATACATATTGGATTTCTACCGAGTTAATGACTGTACCGTTAAAAAGACTAAAACGTGACGAAACAATGGGAAAATCGTAAACATATCCAATGATTTCCAGAGCAATATACCGGATGATAATCCCAAATCCCCGATTTCTTGGATGATTCTTATTGTATTTTGCACGGACTCCCGGTATTTTCATCTATAATAGATCTGCTACAGCCAGCGTGTACTGATGACTGGTCTGGTAACCCGTGGCAACCAAGAGATGCTGGACGGAGAGGGATGCTGGGTCAACTCATTTAGACTGGATTACAGTTCAGACGGGGAATATTGGTGGACCATCCTTGATTACCAAGAAGACGCACGACCGGCTATAGTAATTATTTGTATTTTGACCCATCAACAGTATAACAGCGATTTCAGGCATTTTCGGACATGTGAAAGAATATGTCACGTTTTCGGGTTTAAATTAACTTTGTGTTCAATAGCTATTAGTCAATGAGCGAAATCCCGTTTTCCTGGACATTTTTATTGCTGATTTGAAATAAAATATTCGGACGAGTTAAGATGGATAAATAGAAGGAACGATAGATAGATGTACAGATAGAGACAATTTGAAAGACATGGTAAAACAATCGAAATTCATACTTGGCTAATACTTTAATCAACTTGCTCTCGACATACAAACGTGAGAGCATTAGCTAACAGTACCATATGATAAATAAGAACAGTAAGCTATGTTTTCCTGTCATACACTTCGGATTTTAAATGGTATACAATAAATATGTTGGTTCTGGCCACTGGAGCATACTAAAGTACGAGGGTGACGTATCAAATGAAACACATGGAACTGAATTAGTTTTATTTGATTCTAATCTTTTGCTTTGATGAATTCTATAATTAACATCATCATTTTAGGAATTTTTCGCGAATGCTGAACCTTCGTGCAACACAACCATCTTTCTATCCTCACCCCTCCGAGCGAGATGCCTACGGATTCGTCCAGAGACGTGGAGAAATAGGATATGTCTCTCAGTCGAGGTTCTAGGCTGCCAAGACAATGGTGGGAATGTTAAGAATATATGAAAATAAGTGAATACGTAATGAATAAATAAAATCTGTAAATAGATATTTAAAAAGTCCATGAGATGTCGAGACGGGAAACTGTTGGAACCTGAGGGTTGCGAGGAACAAAAAAGAATGAATCTCATAGGGAACGTTGGAGAAATTAAAAAAACACACAGATGGTGTTCTGTCATAGAAAAGGCTAGTTTATTTTTCGCTGCTAGCATGGAGTTAAGAAAACTTTGAAGGAAGTCATTTTTTCCAAAAATTTAACCACCACAAGCGATACGACAAACGTTTTGAGAGAATTGATAGAATAAGAGCGTTCATACTTTTGGGGTGCACGTTGGTTTGATCTTTACCATGTTCACGTTTGTGTGAGCTTGGTGTGAAGCTGAGACGGTGGAACTGTAACACAGAATTAGAGGGAATGGAAGATAGAGGGCCAGGATGGAGGAAGAAAGAGGGAGCCAGAGAAAGAAAGAAGACGAGAGAGAGAGAAAGAAAGAAAGAGAGAGAGAGAGAGAGAGGGAGAAAGAGAGGGAGAGAGAAAGAAAGAAGACGAGAGAGAGAGAAAGAAAGAAAGAGAGAGAGAGAGAGAGAGGGAGAAAGAGAGGGAGAGAGAAAGAAAGAAGACGAGAGAGAGAGAAAGAAAGAGAGAGGGAGAGAGAAAGAGAGAGAAAGAAAGAAGACGAGAGAGAGAGAGAAAGAAAGAAAGAGAGAGAGAGAGAGAGGGAGAAAGAGAGAGAGAGAGAGAGAGAGAGAGATGCAAGAGGGAAGGGGATACGGGATACGGGATGTGAGATAAAGAACTGTATCGGCTGAGAATTTACAAACTTTTCAACCTGGGGACATGCTATAATTGTTTATTTTCTGATATGTTCAGATTGTGATGAGGCATTGGGACTTACACTTAATGGTATCCATGACAACCAGATAGAGGCATCCTCCTGGAATGGTGATGCCCTCCATCCTCCTACAGCTGCCCGAGTAGGATACGTTACACATGTGGGTTACGGATGGATCCCAGAACAATCATCGGTGGATGAATGGATACAGGTCAGTTAATATATTGAAAAAATATAGGGTTTTGATTTAACATCGAATAGTGTAAGAACAATGCAAGTGCTCAATGAAACTTATTCCAACGGTGTTATTTATTTAAAATATATTCTTGCATTGAAACACATTTACTTA
The DNA here is from genome assembly GCA_036244855.1 of Temnopleurus reevesii. Lineage (NCBI taxonomy): Eukaryota > Metazoa > Echinodermata > Echinoidea > Temnopleuroida > Temnopleuridae > Temnopleurus > Temnopleurus reevesii. The sequence goes on along the minus strand of BQKZ01005706.1, from coordinate 40,942 downwards.
TTGAAGTACATTTGGGTGCTAGATCTTAAAGTAAATGTACTTCATCGCTTTACTAAAGTATTGTATTTTGTATTGTATTTTATTTATTTAATCACGGTAAAAAGCCTGCTATCAGCTAAAAGCTGCTTTTCAGCAAGGCCGTGAACAAGTCGTTTTAACACTTTCTCTGTGTTGCACATTTTGAGCAACAAGCATGACAAGCGGATGTTCAATTATTTCTCGGGTGTTTGCAATCTAATGTATTAAAACATCTACATGTTCACTCTGAAACAACAAGCGTGCCCGAAATACGGACCGAATAAAACACACACACACACACACACACACACAAACACACACAAACACACATATAGACATCAGACAGTCATTCACAATTGGAAACGCGTAATTATACAACCGCACGCACACACGCACACACACATACACACACACACACACACCTACACACACATACTCATTCTCATGTGTTCCACGTTCTATATCTATCGCCATTCTGTGGGACATTTTGAATGTGAAATCCGAAAACTAAAAAAAGAGTTGTTTCACATCTACTGCAGATTTCACCCTCGTAATTTTTATGATTTTCTGTATCCTTATATTATTTATGAATAAATACAATTTATTCACATTCGCTAATAAATACACGGATAGATAGACAGATATGTTCACACAAAGACATACACAGCACACTCCCATACCTCCACATAATTATTCACAAATACTTAATTCCCATAGCCATATTCATTTAGATTTTCATTCCACAACTCAAGTCTCAATATGCATTACCATAAGTTCTTTTCTGTTTTTTCCAGATTTATTTCGACGATGAGAAGCTCGTCAAGGGCGTGATTACTCAGGGGTGTCTCGATGTTGAAGCATGGGTGCAATCTTACACCCTTTCATACGACCAAGAACTCTTGTCATACAATGATGACGTCGGGGTTGACATGGTGAGTATATGTGTTGTACTTACAGTTTAAGATGACAAGTTCGTGTGTTGTGACGAAGGCTGGGCCTGTGTGGTAACACTCACACGGACCGTAAAATCATTTTTTTAATCCCTTGGTGTTTAGTGTTAGTCAATGGATATTTTGCCAGAGATTGAGATTGAACACCGACAGCTGAACTAAAATAAACAGACCACATTCGTCCGAAACCAAGCACCATCAAACTACGCAACTAAAATCAGAGGTCAACGCTAATTTTTGTTGTTTCATAAAACCTGACAAATTGTCTGGATCAACGTTAAAAATATGTTACATTATTTTCACTTCATTCGTTTCATATGCTAAATTTAATAGCGGATCAGTTAAATGCGTTTCCTGAAAATATCATAAAGAATCCCGCGTATACTTTTTTTAATTGCAGGAGTTCACAGGAAACTGGGACATGACCACTCTAGTTCGCAATGACCTCGATCGACCTTTTGTGACCTCTACTATCAGAGTACATCCGGTCACGTGGCATAATGAAGTGTGTCTCCGTCTTGAATTCATAGGATGCCAGAATAAAGGTCGGTCAAAGATTAGGCTATTCACATTAATTTGCATTTGGTGAAAATTGATTTCAACCAATTCCACATTGATAACACCAACACATATATATTTCATTTAAATCATCTGTACAATCTACACAATATTACAACGTTAAGAATCCTTTGGAATGTAGAATTTCTGACGGTAATATCAATTAAAAATGATATAAGATTTTTGTATTTCAACATCGGCGGAGAACTTGAAATAAGTATACTTCAAACTAGTTATTCTGTAAATGTTTCTTGAGCCAGGATCAATTTTAGCTCCATTACTGCATGGAGATATGAGAGGGTACAATAGTCGCAAGGATTGTTGAATATGAATTTGAGAAATTGCAAAACTGACTCATCACCACTAAAAATGATTAAAGAATGGACTTGCCCCAAGATTTTTTGATTGAATAGAAGCTCAGAAGATTAGATAATAAGACGAACAGATAACAAACAGGTTTTGGAGCAAATCGTACAATGAATAAGAAAGATACGAATATTTCAATAATGTAGCTCAACAGTGATTTTTCATATTGAACATGATATAATCTATTTCCAAAAAATTAAGTCGAATGCCAATTCAATGCTCCTTTGTAATGCTATTCAAATCGGAACCTGCTTGCGATTGATTTGTCCGCACAGTTCAATACGCCGCGTACGGCTCTATTGTTGACCGACTTTATTTTGCGGAAATAGTTTATATCGTGTAAGTTGGCAACTTTAAGTTTGATGAAACGACCTCTTTTCCGTTAACGGAAAATTAGGATTTTGTAAATAATATTACTTGTCCGTCTTTGATAGTTTGTATGAATAGACTTGGAATGGAGTCTGGAGCGATCCCTAACGAAGCCATCGAAGCGAGTACATTCTACTTCGCATCCCCCAGTCATAATGGCCGTCTCCATCTCGAGGAGAATGATCTGTCGGGTCTTGAACGAAGGCCATTCTGNCACAATCATCGGTGGATGAATGGATACAGGTCAGTTAATACACTTAAAAGTACAGGATTTTGATAAAATATTTACACGCGTGTTTATATTGCGTATCATCAGAAAACTGTTAGAACAATACCGATGTTGAATTGAACTGATCTTTAATTTAGTCTATTTTGGTGTTATAGTAAATAAACTCTCCACATTCGTTGTCATTCTATGCGATATTTGTATCAATCAAACCCTGGATAGAGTTGTTTCACATCTACTCCAGATATCATCCTTACTAATAAGAACTTTTTATAACATTTCCTTTTCAGTGACACGCATGCACACACATACGCACATCACCAAAGCATGTATACAAATTCATCACATTTTCCTAACACGACACAGACAAACACATACACACATACACACACTCAATCACACACACATGCTTTATTCAAACATTTCCCTTCATTATGTGGGAATTTTAGGGGGTAAAGCCTGAAACTGATGCGCAAGTTCTTTCAAATCCTCGACAAATGTTGTTATTGAGCCGTCAGAGGCATATAAGTGCAAACACACTGGTAAGCATGTTCATGCAAAAATTACAAATTATATACAATCACTCACATATACACAGACACACACACAGACAATATACTTTTTTTATTTGATTTGATTTTATTCGTCATAATGCAAGAAAGATACAATGACAAAGATATCCCATGAAAACCGAAGGCTTATTCCCACTGGGGCCTTAAGTACAAACACATACAACCCACACACACACTATACACAATACGTAATTCCCCAAATGACCACATACATTCAGATTCTCAGTCTCTCCCCTACACCTTCAAATTACCTAACTAATGATGCATTACGATACGTTTTCCCTTTCTGTTTTTCAGATTTATTTCGACAATGAGAAGCTGGTCAAGGGCGTGATTACTCAGGGGTGTCTCGATGTTGAAGCATGGGTGCAATCTTACACCCTTTCATACGACCAAGAACTCTTGTCATACAAGGATGACGTCGGGATTGACGTGGTAAGTGCAGTGTTGGTAGTTTAGTCGAATCAAGGATGAATATTATCGTCCCTCCTTTCCAGAGTTTCGGTGGCCAGATATAAGTGTTTCATTAGGACAAGTATTTCCTGACATATCAGCAACGAAGGAATAATGTGTAATGATAACAACAATAATAGTAATAATAATAATGATTATACATGGATCTATTTCCATCCCAATTAGATGCTCGAGACACTCAGAGCAAATTAATTGAAATGCCTGTTAATTCTAGAGATGTGTTAATTCTATACAACTCTTAAAACAAGAGTCACTCTAGGAGATAGAGCATTTGCATGTGCAGCACCCAAACTCTGGAATAAACTACCTATTGATATACGAAATTCATCCTCACTAAACACATTCAAATCAAAGCTTAAAACATATCTCTTTGACATGCCATTATAACAAGTCTACTTTACCACTCATGTCTTTACTTTAATTAAGAGTCTTTTAAGCGCAGTAGAATATAATAATATAGTTTCTGCGCTATATAAGTATTATTATTATTATTATTATTATTATTATTAATATTATTATTATTATTATTATTATTATTATTATTATTATGATTATTATACAGGTTTAATTAAAACTATTCCAGGCGGCTGGACCCTTCAACTGCCGCCATTCTAAAACAAGTGACGATGTATTCATTGGCAGACGATTTCACGATCTAAAACATATGTATCATTAAGAACGAATATCATTCTGTTCACTAGGTTTCAACCCTTCTGAAGGTTGCATAACTTTAGATCAATGGTGTTATGATAAATATTGCAATAGAAATAAGGGATGATTTCCATCAGGATGGAACAAGACTGTTGTCTACAAAAGACCCTTTAAAATCAGCGCTATTCCGTTAAACTTGATTAGATTTTTGGATCATTGTTTCGTGAACACATTCGTTATGGCATGTCTTACTACACTTGCCTCAAGCGCTATTATGACAGCGGATCACTAAAATGTGTTTCCTGAAAGTATCTTAAACAATTCCATGTACTTTTTCTTAATTGCAGGAGTTCAGGGGAAATTGGGACATGACCACACTCGTTCGCAATGACCTCGATCGACCTTTGGTGACCTATACCATCAGAGTATATCCGGTCACATGGTATCATGAAGTATGTCTTCGTCTTGAGTTCATTGGATGCCAGAATGAAGGTTGGTCAAAGATTAGGCAATTTCAGATTAACTTACGTTTTACTTAGGGGAAAATGGATTTAAACAAAATTACAAATTCAATACCACCAATTACTTTTGACTTCGTCTCCCCGGTCATAACGGAAGCAGGAAAATAAGACGAACAGATAACAAAAAGCTTTGAAGCAAATTGTACAATAAATAAGAACGATGCGAACATTTCAATTATATAGCTCAACAGTGATTTTTAATGCAAATGGAAACTTTGACTTTTATGAAACAACCTTTTTTCCATTCGAGGAAAATTCCGACATTTAAAAAATATTTCTTGTCCATCTATGACAGTTTGTATGAACAACAGACTTGGAATGGAGTCTCGTGCAATACCTAACGAAGCCATATAGAAGCAAGTACATTTTACTTTGCTTCTCCCGGTCATAACAGGAGCAGGGAAATTAGACGAACATATAAACAAAAACGTTTTGAAGCAAATCGTACAATAAATAGAAAAATGCGAATATTCAATGAATATAGCTCAACAGTGATTTTTCATATTTATGAAACGAACTTTTTTTTTCCATTCGTGGAAAATGAGGATTCTTCTAATTTTGTCTTTTCCATCATGGTAGTTTGTATGAACAGACTTGGAATGGAGTCTGGCGCCATCCCGAACGAAGCAATAGAAGCGAGTACATTCTACTTCGCATCCCCCAGTCATAATGGCCGTCTCCATCTCGAGGAGAATGATCTGTCGGGTCTTGAACGAAGGCCATTCTGGGGATCGAGAGGACATCTTGCAAGGAACGAGTGGCTTCAGGTAAATTATAATAGATATTAGCAAATTCCCGAGTAAAAAAATGTCCTGATAAACTTTAAACGAATTATTTAAGAAATATGGTCTTTGCAGGACCATATAATCTTTCATATGATACTTTATAATATT
>BQKZ01005706.1:0-28323 GCA_036244855.1 Temnopleurus reevesii | reverse complement strand
AGCGCACGTATCCACTCTGCTGAGTGCTCAAGGCGCTTTACATTATTATTACCCTGGCTTTAGCCCGGCAGCCATTCACGGCGCACTTGGCATTTCAAAGAATAAATATTCCTGCCAGGTACCCATTCACCTCACCTGGGTTGGGTGCAGCACAATGTGGATGAATTTCTTGCTGAAGGAAATTGATGCCCTGGGTAGGATTCGAACCTACGACCCTCTAGTTGAAAGGCGAGAGTCACGACCACTACACCACGAAATATAAAAAGAAATATAAAAGATCGTACTGTAGTTTCGGATGAAACTTTCTAAATTCTAAATCAAAATAAGGTGTGACACGATTCAAGAGCCAAGACGTAATGCATCAATATACATGTATACAAAAATCATAATATCGGAATGACATAAGACATTTTGGATTTATCAATGTCAAACCAACGAAGGATTAAAATGACGGCTTTCCATGTAACTCTTATCACGTTGTATGAAACTTGCATGTTACTATAGGATTTTCCGTCCAACATCACGAGTATAGCATGAATGTTAACTATCTTTCATTTCAAATTCGACAAACTCCGTAAATCTGCGGATATCACTGTTTCATATTCCTTTTTTCTTCTTTACAAATGTACAGAGTTTTCATTCGAATGAGTGATAGTTTCGTTCTAATTCATAAAAAATACGCTTTTTTTCGCGAAGCGGTCATTACATTCAGCACAAATCGGATTTCGGTTGCCGCGACGGCATGATCTTATCATTTAATTTCATTTATAGCAATCGAGTTAACACAATTTGCATTATAAATCGATTTTAGGTGTCTTTACAGTGTTCATGGGATTTTTTTTTATTGAATTCTTGTTTAAAGATCTATATCAGAATCTCCCCTTTTTTTATTAACTCTTAATCTTCAGATTTCTTTTTATGTGTATGTGTATTTGTTTAGGCTTTTACAATGAATCATTGCCGTGCATTGGGTGATCAATTCTCTTTTATCCATTATAATGGTCAACTTCAAAAATATATATATATATATGATCGAATTCAATCATCCATTTCCTGAACTGAAAGGAAAAAATTACTTGCCATATATGATTCCTCATATCCATCATAATTCTAAAACATAATCTAAATCATAATTTTAAATCGTTAGGAAATGAAGGGAATACATGACCATGTAACAAATAGATGACGGTGATTCAAATGTGAGCAAATGAATAAAAAATTATACGCTATTGATTGAAAAGAATTATTGTACAGAATGCATATGTATACTACCTTTCCTTGTTAGGATTCGGAACATACTCATATTGTTCACTTCTCCTGTATTACCCGCATTATCAACCCGCTTTCTTAACTTGAATGATATCTTTCAGAAAGAGAATGCCAATCTGATAATCTAAAAGCTAGAAATGACGCTTCAATGATCACTGACTATTTTGAATGCTAACTGGCTCGTTTTTAAATTGAATGAAAAGAACTCACAAACATTCGACAAACATAGTAAATCGTATGTAAAAATACACAAATTTAATGACAATTTACACGGCAAAATCAATCTACGCTTATTTAAATGGCATAAGTATTAACTCAAATGAAAATTGCGTGAATTTGGACGGAAAATCCTATATTATCAACTAATGGTTTTTATCGTCAAGGGAGTATCGTGTACGGAACTTAGTCACCACAGTATCAAAGGACAGGCGAACAATTTATAGTAAAACATATATAATGAGCAGACATGTTATTTCATATAAGGTTTACTGTAATCATGGTAATTATAGTAATTGATTTAGCTCTTCTCTTTAGTTTTAACTACTTTCATTGTGAATTATTTTGTAACTAGAATATGCCGATCTCAGATGCCGTGATATTTGGTCTAATAACGTCACTTCCCACGTGACGTCAGCTGGAATCGGTAACATTCAGGCCTACAGCTACCCTCCGATGTACAATGAGTACTCATCATGTACATTTCACATACATGGCACTGAAAACATGAATATTAGGTAAGAGCAAATATAACGCACAGTGTACTGTTTTAACACAATTTGGGATGACATTTAACGGGTAATGGTATTCTGGTTATATTTTATCTTAAATATATCAGTGATATATTTCAATTGAGATTGTTGTATCTTTTAATGCCTCCAAAATAGTGGAGGGAACAACTAAGAGAAAGAGAGAGAGATAGTATGCATAATAAAGAAACCTTTTTTTTCGCCAGCAACAAAGAACAGACATAGGCTTAATCATGTTTTAGGTTTAACTCTCACAACTTGTGAGAATAAAATGATAATTAAAGCCAGCTCATCAACGTTTGTTTTAATTCACTTTTATTCAATTTCAAAATATTAATTTTTTCCTTAAATGAAAGAATCTTAATTGCTGTATATTTCTTTGAAAAGATTTGAGACAACTTCAATAAAAATTATCGTTAAGGAAATGGAGATTCGCTCTTTATTCGCTCTTTATTTTAATATCAAATATTGTATATACTCGCTTTACTTTAATCAACAAGAAAATTGCTTACCATTTATATATCATGTACTTTAATTCTCATTCAGATTGAACATTAAAATAATCAAGCTACGTCAAAACCCAATGAATTTGAGATGCCAGGACAAACTGGATATATATGACGTCACGCAGGACACCCAGACAAGAAGAGGCCAGTACTGTGGGGATTTGTACGATGTGCAGGTGATAGGCCGGTCCAGAGCAATGTTCATAGAGATCAGCATGTGGTCTTTGACTGCTGACATGCCCAATGAACTAGGATTTGAGGCCAGCTATGATATGGTCGGTAAGAAGATTTATCGGTCCTGTTTCATACATATGAAAGCAATATGATAGTGACACCTCCACCGGAAGTGCTCTCTCTTTACGAAATTAATGAGTATTTCAACTGCACCGATTGCTGGTAGATTGTCTTAGTTCTGTCGGCAGCAAATAACATTATCGATATTGGCAGATATATGCACAGAACAGGTCCTGCATGCGTTCAGATGTGCCATTTAAGCTCCTAGTAAAGGCCCGGGCACACCAAACATGGCACGGTTTTACGCGCTCTCTCCCCTGTGATTGGTCAAGTGTTGAAGATTCTGTGCGCGGAGAAGCGCGCTGGCCAATAACAACCAATATACTGCGTAAAAACCGTGCCGTTACGACGTGCCGCGTTTGGTCTGCTGGGGCCTTAAGTTATCTAGGACTTGACGGATTGTGCTGTCACATTGGGATACCTGCAATCATTTCACATCTGAGTATACAAATCATTTCATAGTTATTTCTTATCATGTTCTGTCCTCTCTGCAGATTGCAACGTAATGGATTGCAACGCTGTATGCGGCGAAACGGTCACCTTTTCCGGCCCATCGGGTTTCTTCCAGACCAAGGACTTCCCGTCCATCATCCCGCCATTCACCAGCTGCGACTACACCATCACCGTCGAGCCCGGACACTACATCTCCCTCCATTTCCCCGAGTTTGACATCGAGCGAACCGGAGACACCGCGGAATGCATCGACCGCGTCTCTGTTCACACGCCGTCCGGGATCCTCAAGCGCGCTATGTGTGGGAACGCGACGCAGCCCCTGTTGATATCAAACACATCAGCAGTCGTTGTTGCACTGGATACTGAGCTAGCGGGCAAATCAACCGGTTTTAGACTGGAGTATAATACGACAGGTACACGTACTCATTGATATTCTGATAGTGTTAGGTGTCCCACTATGAAGAAGATTTGTTTATTTTTGGCGTCCCACTAAAAGTATTTAAAGTATTTTACTGGATCTGTGTTTTTCGATATACTTTTAAACAGAATCTCCGACTACGATGAAAAGATTAAAGACGAGTAATAGTTATGACGCTGATACTATAAAGAGTGGGAAAAGGTGTGTGGCGGATATATAATGACTATTATACATGAATGTATTTACCATCCAAAACGTTATCAAAATAATTATGTTACTTAACAGATCTCGGTGGTTGTGGCTTCGGTCGTGATACATGCTCAGGAGTGGAATACTGCACACTGTCAGCCGCTGTCTTCGTCTCTGTCAACTACCCCTACCAGTACCAACCAAACTCACAATGCCATTGGACAATCACCACACCCGAAGGGTCCTACGTCACAATAACATTTCAAGAGTTCGACGTCATATCCGACGTCAACGACCACGATTGTACTCAGTCCGATTACCTGATGGTATACGACGGGTTAGATCACGTTGATCCGCAGACGCCAGTTCTGGGTCGTTTCTGCAATGTGAGCCCGCCCTCAAGTGCAGTCCAGAGCAGCTTGAATACTGTTGTCATGAAGTTTGTATCTGATGGCGAGCAACAAGGAGACGGGTTCTATGCTGAGTACCGAGCAACATACACTGAGCTGGATGTAGGGTCACCAACTGATGAAATCGGTAAACTAATTCAATAATGCCTTGTAGACTATACAATAGGAACCAAGAGTAGATTGCCTCTCAACACCTAAAAAATAATTGCACCATCGACCTAAGTAAGGCCTACTGTTCTGAACAGTATTGAGTTCTTTTAACCAAGCAATGAGAGTCTAATTCATAGGTTTCAGAGGCAATAGTAATTCAGCAGTATTGTTTAGATTACAGTTTACAAGTTTCAAAATGATCTACTCATTTACTGGTTGATATAAATTCACTTCTGGAGAGATTCCCTTGCAATTCCATACTCTACCAGTAATGCCAAGGCACAAAGGTCATGTACTCTATAACAGTTTATCATAAAATGTCGATTTGAATGAACAGAAATATTGTTTATTTTAACAAATTATAGCAAACTACTGAAGAAACCCCCCTAGACTATGAACCAAGAAATTAATAATGTATTATTTGTTGAACTGTACTAAATTATTGGTGCGTTTTGGAATGTTATTCAGCCGTTATGGATGATAACTTTGTATCCCCATTCATCAATCATAGAATACAACTGTCCAGACGATTGGGAACTATTTGGGAGTAAATGCTATCAGTTCACATCACTGAATCAGACGATTAGATGGAACGACGCGTCCAAGATGTGTGGAGATATTGGTGCCTTTCTTGTCAGTATCAAGACAGCTGAGGAAATGGACTTCATCCATTACATGCTGACGTCATCATGGTTTACTGGCAACAATATGAAAACTTATATTGGTAAATGAGAATCTCTTTTGGAAGCTAAATGTGTGTATGTGTGTGTGTGTGTGTGTGTATGTACTTCGTGTATATTTAAGAGACGTATTTTGTGGATCAAGGCTATCAGTTTGCATCATTAAACTAGACGATCAGATGGGGCATGTGTCCAAGATGGGTGCGCTACTTATGAATTGTTTTACGTTTCTGAGATTGTTTAATTGCAACTTGTTGTGCACGAGGGCTCAGAATAACATCCCCAAAACATTTTTGTCCTGAGATTTCATAAATTATACCTTTCAAAATCTCCCTGAAACAATCTATACATCTCTTTTCTTATTTGGAATTTGGAATTTATTCATTTGAACGTCATCGACATATACAGCCAACATTTTGTTCTAATTACATTTTTTTCATATACATTGTGTTATGTCAAACAAATTATACAAAATAAAGAAAATATAAAGGATTTGATTACAATATTTGTATAAATTATTTTCATATAAATCCTTATTCTATGAATTTAATAAATGCTCATCGGAACGGATAATCAAGTACACTTTGGCACCGACTAGAAATTATAAATCATTTTGTGCAAGCATAGACCATTCACTTTAAGAAGATGGAAACAAACTAGCAATAATAAAGGTTCTATTATAATAATAATCTTTTTTTATTTGCAAGGTTTGACGGATTTAGCAGAGGAGGGTCGTTTTCGTTGGGAAGATGGAGGTCCATTGAGCTATGCAGACTGGTATACTGCACAAAGGTAAATGCAACTTTAATCTTCTTGTGTATTTGATACAGATGTCTGAAGTAACATCTCTCTCAGATGCGGGGAAGGTCAGCAATATTTCAAGAGCGATGAAGATGACATGAAGTAATACATAAAGTATTTAATGATACATGGGACTATAAAGATGTTAATGTACGGATTACAGAGTAAGCAATATTATGTATAAAATTGTCGCGATTCAATAACTTTTCAAGTCGAATAATAAGATAAAGAGCATCACAATCCCGATGTTTCGCATGTGTCATACCAGTGACAATGACATTTCCTCAAGTTAATATTTTGAAATAAATGATCCAGTGTCATTCCTTTAAGGTACAATTAAAGTGCTTATTTATATATTTGATTTTAGTTCTGAAGAAGAGTCATAACTCACTGGACATGGTGAAGAATCCAAGTTCGCATTATCCAATAAGGTGTAATGACGATATTCAATTTCTATTCTGTTTCAGTACTGACGAAGATTCGCAGCCCAATGGACATGACCAAGAGGATTGTACTATGATCAAACTAGAAAGCTTACAATCATCAGCAAACTGGCACGATATAGCATGTGCGTCCAGGGAAGCGAGTCAGTTGATTTGTGATCAGCCTGCACAAGGTAGGAATGAAATTACTTGAAAGATGTGAAAAGACAAAGAATGGAATAGATAAAGAGTCATAACAATATTTAATGCAATTTATAAAATAAAGATGATAGCAAGCCCATTACGTAAAATCCGATAGAAGAGTTTTAGGTTCGATACGTACTTTCGACAGCACACGTTATATTATGAGTTCAAGCAGCGCACAAACACACACACACACATACACAGACACTCATATACACCTCACACAACCTTACCTATAAGAATTAACACAATCTGTAATATCAATATTCATCTTATTTCTACGATTTTCCGATTATTAGCATAGTATAAATTCTTATTTGTGTTTTTGTAATAATTAAAAAACAAGTGGAAATTATATTAAAAAATAGGATGTTCAAATGAATCAAAATCATTTTTTTTATGAAGAGTTTTTATCTATGATATTGTTATTGCAGTGAATCCCAAATGTTTGTTTACAGGTGGTGAAACAGTGGCCCAAGGCATTGGTGACCTGATAAATAAAGGTAAAACATATTCACCATTTTATGTGTTTTAAGGGGGAAAGGAAAAATAACATTCCAAAATATTCAGCTTTATCTTATTTTTTAGCTACTTTCCAGTCATCATCCCCTTACTTCTTTTCTACTCTGTTACACTCTTGGAATGATTGGCCAAATGTTAACACAACGCTCGGCAACATACTAGGCCTATCCACACACTCAATTGTTAATCTGACCTGTTCAACTGATGGTAATATTTTGCTCAGGTTCGTTTAAACTTGCTCCTGTTCTTAAAAAGTACACATAAGCTTTTTTTCTGATGGTCTCGTTGACAGCATATTTCTCAAACCTTTATGAGTGCAACGCTTCTTGCTGTAAATCGTAATAAAGTTTGATTTCATAAAGTTTCAATTTGATTTCACCTTATTCAAAAAATTATGTTTTAACAGCTGTTTAAGTTTTTAAGGATTTTAACGAAAGATATAGCTGTCGATTTGTAATTCTATTAAAAATACATTTTATCTATTTATACATCATCTCTTTGTGTCAAAGGGTGCCCTCTCGGAAGCCAACGCAACGGAGACACATGCATGTCACTCAACCTCATGGGCAGCGAACAAACAGAATCATCACCATGCCAACCCATCCAATCAACTGTTTCCATACCCCTACCACGTCTTGCTTATATACTTGGTCTGTTGTGGCCGTACAGATTGACAGGTGAAAGGTTGTTAATCGATCTACAAGGTATGTTAGAGTTACAATATTGTCATCACTCAAGTTTTGTCATTGTGTTTATTTTGTTTATTTGAATAAAGCAAGGCACCTTATTAATACTCTAACAAATATAAAATACCAATTTACGTTATTCTATTTTTTTCTAGAAATATGTTGGAATATGAATTAATTTATATCTTTCAATATTTTTTTTAATCGGATAGAAGTATATTTAACCCCCTTAATATACCATAACGAAGGATGCAGAACCTGAATGCGATCGAGTTGCGGTTAACCTGCAAGTTTGGGCTGGAGAAAAAGTGTGGAAGATCTGAATGACTATTAAAGGACGCTAACTAATGGGAATTGAAAAAAAGTTGTATTACTCAAATGAAAAAAAAAACTCAAATAAGAAATAATCGAAATCGTTGCCGTGGGGTTGTTGAATTTATATTTTTTTTAAACTTTAACAATTCTAAATTTATAATCACACAACTTAGGTGTGTACAACGTTGATGGTCAAACGCTGAATCCTCTATCTGATGATGTCAGATTTCAGACATGTCACGTGATGGAATATAAAGACGATGATTGGCAGTTAGTGAACAGGGATTGCGCACTACCCCATAATGGCAGCATGTGTTATTCCACCGTGACAGGTAACCAATTTTACATATCTTGATCATCGAGAAGTTGGGAATTCTTTCTTAAATGCTGTTTTAGTGCAATATTTGAATGTGCTTGAAACAGAGCCAAATTTATATAAATATTTTGAGCAGGAAGACATCATATCACGTGAAAATAACTTTTTATGTATCAATACCTTTTACCAAGCATCTTTCTTGCATTTACATCTTCAAAATTTTGCGTTGTATCTATATAATTTTTAAGGGAGTAGATATTTCTTTATCTACTTTAGATATAAACTTCTGGAAGAAACATATATGTGTAAAACATCTACTTGCAATTTTGGTTTCATGGATATTGAGATCGGACATAATTATAGGCCATATCGATTCTCTAGGACTTGTTTTTAATAGAGTGATCAAATGGACCTTACTTACACCAATTTGTACGAGGGGCATAGGAAATCTTTCGTCAAGCAAAACCACGGTAGTAAAACGCTTTTGTATATAAGAGCGAGCTTATTACGCCAAAGTTTTTTTTGCCAAAATATTTTTGTGCCGGTGAAGTCGTTCATGAACATTGCTTGAGGAAAGATAAACCAAAATTGATAGATCTTATTCTTTAATTTCCATTTCCAGAACTGATCAAGAATTGCCGAGATGACATGTTCGAATGTAGTAATGGAGATTGTATCTGGAGTGTTCACGTCTGCGATGGAATACGAGACTGTGGTGATGGAGAAGATGAACTTGACTGTGGAGGTTAGTTCGATATGTCCTTATGCAAAAAAGTTCAAACTTGTTTGTTTTATTTGTGTATGTATGTATGTATTCATTGGAATTGTCCAAATGTACACGGACCTCACGGAAGACCAGCTCCCCTTGATGGGGGAGCTGAATGTGGGTTATCCGCCGTATTTTAAATTTTATAAATTGTGTTTTTAATACAGAAGTAAATTAAACTCAACTCAGCTCAACTTTCGGCTCATGCATAAAGCCAAACCTTTGGCTAAAACAACAACCATCCGCATTTCATGATTGCATTTGTACTGTATAATAAGTAACAATTAATCGATTTCACATTCATATTCCGTGATTGTGGGGCAGCATACTTAATTGTTTACAGCCAATTACCATATCATAAGGACAACCCCAGCGGTGAGCTTAGGCGTGAAACCCATGCTCAAATTTGGCTGCAACAAATCCACATGCTTGCCTAACAGTAATCTATTTTTTCTATAATTATTTTCATATATTGATTCTTTTAAATCAAATTTTCTCAAACTCGCAGATAACTTTATTACAAGATAAAAATGTGTCACGCATTAAACGTTTTGATGATTCTGCAATGATAAAGAATACGTTCAATTGAGAAATATAAGCACTCTAAATTTTTCTTTATAATATAGACCTGCCAAAAGGCATTTTGCCGAATGTAGGAAGTTCAGAAATCGTTCAACATTTCATAACTTTTCTTCTTTTTTTTCTTTAGATTCTGATCTTCTTCAAGCCATCGATAAAGGCATAGAAACGAAGTGTTCTGATTCAAGTTTCCGATGTGATACGGGTCGATGTATCTCAGCGTCTTTCTATTGTGACTTTGAAGTGCATTGTCAGGACATGTCCGATGAGGAGAACTGCAGTGAGTATCACACGTTATACTACATGATTTAGTAGTCGTAACATGTTTCGTGAGTTGATTATAAATGTGTTCTCTCTCTCTACCACCAACGTCCATAGGTTTTTTTTTTCTTTTAAATATCTACTTACGTTCATAAAAAAATCAATTCAACACTTTATCAAAAGAAGAAGTCCGTAAATAACCCATAGCATCAGAACAAACATAGTCAAATAGTGGGGTCGCTATATAAGATAAAAAATGCTAATGGTCTACGAACGGATCCTTGTGGGACCACAGACGATAAATAGATAACCTTTCTATGGGCAGAGAGAGATTTTTGTTCTCAACACATGACCTGTAAATATAAAAAGCACTCCAAATATCCTTGATGAGGATATATTAATGCCTTGGATTGCATTATCATTAGGGTATACCAAATACCCGAATAAGAAGCATGTGAAAAACATGTACTTAGGGATCCTGGAACCTATTTTGAAGTGGAGGGACAGTGTAATACATTTTTCGCAATCAGATAATTCTATTTGCATGTATTTTTCTTCGTAAGGGCTACAGCTCCTTGCAACCCGATTCATGATTTCGCAGTCTTCTTTTGGATTCGAGCATTCAAAGGACATAAAGAGTCCAAATAATTAGAGCGATATTGATATTCAATCAATGTTTTCTCACCTCCATTAGTCTATCCTGACTGCAAAGAATGCGAATTCCAGTGCGCCAATGGACAATGCATCGAGGCATCGCGGCAATGCGATATTACTGTGGACTGNAAAAGATCGTACTGTAAAGTTTCGGATGAAACTTTCTAAGTTCTAAATCAAAATAAGGTGTGACACGATTCAAGAGCCAAGACGTAATGCATCAATTTATGCAAAAATCATAATATCGGAATGACGTAAGACATTTTGGATTTATCAATGTCAAACCAACGAAGGATTAAAATGACGGCTTTCCACGTAACTCTCATCGCCTCGTATATATAACAATTGCATGTTACTATTATCAACTAATGGTTTTTATCGTCAAGGGAGTATCGTGTATGGAACTTAGTCATCACAGTATCAAAGAACAGGCGAACAATTTATAGTATACAAATATACATTGCCTTGAGACTTTCTCGTTCAATCTATGGGAAGAGGTGCTGACCAAAAAGTACTATTTGCTGAGGGGCGCAGCCCCGAAGTAAATAGTACTTTTGGAGGCACCGAGGCCCATAGTTTGAACGAGAAAGTCGAAATCAAGGCAAGGTATATTTGTTTTATATTATGGGTCAAAAAATTGCTCAACTAAAATAAGAACAAAGCTTACCTTAGATTAGATGGTCTCTTGTCGATTGATTTGGTCTCTGTAAAGACTGTAGGGGCATTGCAAAGTTTTTGCATCGAGCGCTTCGAGGCTCATGCCAGTATCCTCAAAATTGACACCCACTTCCGAACAGAATTCTCTGAAGACGGACATTCCGTACTTTATCTGCTTTTTTTTTGTGTTTTCACTATCCATTGAAGTGATGAAATCTTCTAAATCCTCGTCAGAAAACTGACCAAATCTCCGGGAAGTGGAGGCCGCTATCTTGAATGAGCGATGACTGATCATAAGCTGGCGCTCGCGGGTGAAGTTTGCACATACTGATCGCACACAAAAGTTCATGTTGAACCATCGCGAATGTGACGTAATTTCCCTACATATTTTTACTACGTGAAGTAGTTACGTAAATATCGTCATGAACCTACGTCATTTTCTCACATGGTAATTTTTTGGGCCAAGTTCCCAAACTAGTCGAAATTATATTCAATCACGTGAAATTGTTTTAACCAATCACTGATACATACATTTTTGACCCATAATATAATAAAACATATATATTGAGCAGACATGTTATTTCATATAAGGTTTACTGTAATCATGGTAATTATAGTAATTGATTTAGCTCTTCTCTTTAGTTTTAACTACTTTCATTGTGAATTATTTTGTAACTAGAATATGCCGATCTCAGATGCCGTGATATTTGGTCTAATAACGTCACTTCCCACGTGACGTCAGCTGGAATCGGTAACATTCAGGCCTACAGCTACCCTCCGATGTACAATGAGTACTCATCATGTACATTTCACATACATGGCACTGAAAACATGAATATTAGGTAAGAGCAAATATAACGCACAGTGTACTGTTTTAACACAATTTGGGATGACATTTAACGGGTAATGGTATTCTGGTTATATTTTATCTTAAATATATCAGTGATATATTTCAATTGAGATTGTTGTATCTTTTAATGCCTCCAAAATAGTGGAGGGAACAACTAAGAGAAAGAGAGAGAGATAGTATGCATAATAAAGAAACCTTTTTTTTCGCCAGCAACAAAGAACAGACATAGGCTTAATCATGTTTTAGGTTTAACTCTCACAACTTGTGAGAATAAAATGATAATTAAAGCCAGCTCATCAACGTTTGTTTTAATTCACTTTTATTCAATTTCAAAATATTAATTTTTTCCTTAAATGAAAGAATCTTAATTGCTGTATATTTCTTTGAAAAGATTTGAGACAACTTCAATAAAAATTATCGTTAAGGAAATGGAGATTCGCTCTTTATTCGCTCTTTATTTTAATATCAAATATTGTATATACTCGCTTTACTTTAATCAACAAGAAAATTGCTTACCATTTATATATCATGTACTTTAATTCTCATTCAGATTGAACATTAAAATAATCAAGCTACGTCAAAACCCAATGAATTTGAGATGCCAGGACAAACTGGATATATATGACGTCACGCAGGACACCCAGACAAGAAGAGGCCAGTACTGTGGGGATTTGTACGATGTGCAGGTGATAGGCCGGTCCAGAGCAATGTTCATAGAGATCAGCATGTGGTCTTTGACTGCTGACATGCCCAATGAACTAGGATTTGAGGCCAGCTATGATATGGTCGGTAAGAAGATTTATCGGTCCTGTTTCATACATATGAAAGCAATATGATAGTGACACCTCCACCGGAAGTGCTCTCTCTTTACGAAATTAATGAGTATTTCAACTGCACCGATTGCTGGTAGATTGTCTTAGTTCTGTCGGCAGCAAATAACATTATCGATATTGGCAGATATATGCACAGAACAGGTCCTGCATGCGTTCAGATGTGCCATTTAAGCTCCTAGTAAAGGCCCGGGCACACCAAACATGGCACGGTTTTACGCGCTCTCTCCCCTGTGATTGGTCAAGTGTTGAAGATTCTGTGCGCGGAGAAGCGCGCTGGCCAATAACAACCAATATACTGCGTAAAAACCGTGCCGTTACGACGTGCCGCGTTTGGTCTGCTGGGGCCTTAAGTTATCTAGGACTTGACGGATTGTGCTGTCACATTGGGATACCTGCAATCATTTCACATCTGAGTATACAAATCATTTCATAGTTATTTCTTATCATGTTCTGTCCTCTCTGCAGATTGCAACGTAATGGATTGCAACGCTGTATGCGGCGAAACGGTCACCTTTTCCGGCCCATCGGGTTTCTTCCAGACCAAGGACTTCCCGTCCATCATCCCGCCATTCACCAGCTGCGACTACACCATCACCGTCGAGCCCGGACACTACATCTCCCTCCATTTCCCCGAGTTTGACATCGAGCGAACCGGAGACACCGCGGAATGCATCGACCGCGTCTCTGTTCACACGCCGTCCGGGATCCTCAAGCGCGCTATGTGTGGGAACGCGACGCAGCCCCTGTTGATATCAAACACATCAGCAGTCGTTGTTGCACTGGATACTGAGCTAGCGGGCAAATCAACCGGTTTTAGACTGGAGTATAATACGACAGGTACACGTACTCATTGATATTCTGATAGTGTTAGGTGTCCCACTATGAAGAAGATTTGTTTATTTTTGGCGTCCCACTAAAAGTATTTAAAGTATTTTACTGGATCTGTGTTTTTCGATATACTTTTAAACAGAATCTCCGACTACGATGAAAAGATTAAAGACGAGTAATAGTTATGACGCTGATACTATAAAGAGTGGGAAAAGGTGTGTGGCGGATATATAATGACTATTATACATGAATGTATTTACCATCCAAAACGTTATCAAAATAATTATGTTACTTAACAGATCTCGGTGGTTGTGGCTTCGGTCGTGATACATGCTCAGGAGTGGAATACTGCACACTGTCAGCCGCTGTCTTCGTCTCTGTCAACTACCCCTACCAGTACCAACCAAACTCACAATGCCATTGGACAATCACCACACCCGAAGGGTCCTACGTCACAATAACATTTCAAGAGTTCGACGTCATATCCGACGTCAACGACCACGATTGTACTCAGTCCGATTACCTGATGGTATACGACGGGTTAGATCACGTTGATCCGCAGACGCCAGTTCTGGGTCGTTTCTGCAATGTGAGCCCGCCCTCAAGTGCAGTCCAGAGCAGCTTGAATACTGTTGTCATGAAGTTTGTATCTGATGGCGAGCAACAAGGAGACGGGTTCTATGCTGAGTACCGAGCAACATACACTGAGCTGGATGTAGGGTCACCAACTGATGAAATCGGTAAACTAATTCAATAATGCCTTGTAGACTATACAATAGGAACCAAGAGTAGATTGCCTCTCAACACCTAAAAAATAATTGCACCATCGACCTAAGTAAGGCCTACTGTTCTGAACAGTATTGAGTTCTTTTAACCAAGCAATGAGAGTCTAATTCATAGGTTTCAGAGGCAATAGTAATTCAGCAGTATTGTTTAGATTACAGTTTACAAGTTTCAAAATGATCTACTCATTTACTGGTTGATATAAATTCACTTCTGGAGAGATTCCCTTGCAATTCCATACTCTACCAGTAATGCCAAGGCACAAAGGTCATGTACTCTATAACAGTTTATCATAAAATGTCGATTTGAATGAACAGAAATATTGTTTATTTTAACAAATTATAGCAAACTACTGAAGAAACCCCCCTAGACTATGAACCAAGAAATTAATAATGTATTATTTGTTGAACTGTACTAAATTATTGGTGCGTTTTGGAATGTTATTCAGCCGTTATGGATGATAACTTTGTATCCCCATTCATCAATCATAGAATACAACTGTCCAGACGATTGGGAACTATTTGGGAGTAAATGCTATCAGTTCACATCACTGAATCAGACGATTAGATGGAACGACGCGTCCAAGATGTGTGGAGATATTGGTGCCTTTCTTGTCAGTATCAAGACAGCTGAGGAAATGGACTTCATCCATTACATGCTGACGTCATCATGGTTTACTGGCAACAATATGAAAACTTATATTGGTAAATGAGAATCTCTTTTGGAAGCTAAATGTGTGTATGTGTGTGTGTGTGTGTGTGTATGTACTTCGTGTATATTTAAGAGACGTATTTTGTGGATCAAGGCTATCAGTTTGCATCATTAAACTAGACGATCAGATGGGGCATGTGTCCAAGATGGGTGCGCTACTTATGAATTGTTTTACGTTTCTGAGATTGTTTAATTGCAACTTGTTGTGCACGAGGGCTCAGAATAACATCCCCAAAACATTTTTGTCCTGAGATTTCATAAATTATACCTTTCAAAATCTCCCTGAAACAATCTATACATCTCTTTTCTTATTTGGAATTTGGAATTTATTCATTTGAACGTCATCGACATATACAGCCAACATTTTGTTCTAATTACATTTTTTTCATATACATTGTGTTATGTCAAACAAATTATACAAAATAAAGAAAATATAAAGGATTTGATTACAATATTTGTATAAATTATTTTCATATAAATCCTTATTCTATGAATTTAATAAATGCTCATCGGAACGGATAATCAAGTACACTTTGGCACCGACTAGAAATTATAAATCATTTTGTGCAAGCATAGACCATTCACTTTAAGAAGATGGAAACAAACTAGCAATAATAAAGGTTCTATTATAATAATAATCTTTTTTTATTTGCAAGGTTTGACGGATTTAGCAGAGGAGGGTCGTTTTCGTTGGGAAGATGGAGGTCCATTGAGCTATGCAGACTGGTATACTGCACAAAGGTAAATGCAACTTTAATCTTCTTGTGTATTTGATACAGATGTCTGAAGTAACATCTCTCTCAGATGCGGGGAAGGTCAGCAATATTTCAAGAGCGATGAAGATGACATGAAGTAATACATAAAGTATTTAATGATACATGGGACTATAAAGATGTTAATGTACGGATTACAGAGTAAGCAATATTATGTATAAAATTGTCGCGATTCAATAACTTTTCAAGTCGAATAATAAGATAAAGAGCATCACAATCCCGATGTTTCGCATGTGTCATACCAGTGACAATGACATTTCCTCAAGTTAATATTTTGAAATAAATGATCCAGTGTCATTCCTTTAAGGTACAATTAAAGTGCTTATTTATATATTTGATTTTAGTTCTGAAGAAGAGTCATAACTCACTGGACATGGTGAAGAATCCAAGTTCGCATTATCCAATAAGGTGTAATGACGATATTCAATTTCTATTCTGTTTCAGTACTGACGAAGATTCGCAGCCCAATGGACATGACCAAGAGGATTGTACTATGATCAAACTAGAAAGCTTACAATCATCAGCAAACTGGCACGATATAGCATGTGCGTCCAGGGAAGCGAGTCAGTTGATTTGTGATCAGCCTGCACAAGGTAGGAATGAAATTACTTGAAAGATGTGAAAAGACAAAGAATGGAATAGATAAAGAGTCATAACAATATTTAATGCAATTTATAAAATAAAGATGATAGCAAGCCCATTACGTAAAATCCGATAGAAGAGTTTTAGGTTCGATACGTACTTTCGACAGCACACGTTATATTATGAGTTCAAGCAGCGCACAAACACACACACACACATACACAGACACTCATATACACCTCACACAACCTTACCTATAAGAATTAACACAATCTGTAATATCAATATTCATCTTATTTCTACGATTTTCCGATTATTAGCATAGTATAAATTCTTATTTGTGTTTTTGTAATAATTAAAAAACAAGTGGAAATTATATTAAAAAATAGGATGTTCAAATGAATCAAAATCATTTTTTTTATGAAGAGTTTTTATCTATGATATTGTTATTGCAGTGAATCCCAAATGTTTGTTTACAGGTGGTGAAACAGTGGCCCAAGGCATTGGTGACCTGATAAATAAAGGTAAAACATATTCACCATTTTATGTGTTTTAAGGGGGAAAGGAAAAATAACATTCCAAAATATTCAGCTTTATCTTATTTTTTAGCTACTTTCCAGTCATCATCCCCTTACTTCTTTTCTACTCTGTTACACTCTTGGAATGATTGGCCAAATGTTAACACAACGCTCGGCAACATACTAGGCCTATCCACACACTCAATTGTTAATCTGACCTGTTCAACTGATGGTAATATTTTGCTCAGGTTCGTTTAAACTTGCTCCTGTTCTTAAAAAGTACACATAAGCTTTTTTTCTGATGGTCTCGTTGACAGCATATTTCTCAAACCTTTATGAGTGCAACGCTTCTTGCTGTAAATCGTAATAAAGTTTGATTTCATAAAGTTTCAATTTGATTTCACCTTATTCAAAAAATTATGTTTTAACAGCTGTTTAAGTTTTTAAGGATTTTAACGAAAGATATAGCTGTCGATTTGTAATTCTATTAAAAATACATTTTATCTATTTATACATCATCTCTTTGTGTCAAAGGGTGCCCTCTCGGAAGCCAACGCAACGGAGACACATGCATGTCACTCAACCTCATGGGCAGCGAACAAACAGAATCATCACCATGCCAACCCATCCAATCAACTGTTTCCATACCCCTACCACGTCTTGCTTATATACTTGGTCTGTTGTGGCCGTACAGATTGACAGGTGAAAGGTTGTTAATCGATCTACAAGGTATGTTAGAGTTACGATATTGCCATAAATAAAGTTTTGTCATTGTGTTTTTGTTTAATTTGGATAAAGCAATGCATCTTATTAATACTCTAACAAATAACAAATACCAATTTACGTTATTCTATTTTTTTCTAGAAATATGTTGGAATATGAATTAATTTATATCTTTCAATATTTTTTCAATCGGATAGAAGTATATAAGCCCCTTAATATACCATAACGAAGGATGCAGAACCTGAATGCGATCGAGTTGCGGTTAACCTGCAAGTTTGGGATGGAAGAAAGTGTGGAAGATCTGAATGACTATTAAAGGACGCTAACTAATGGGAATTGAAAAAAAGTTGTATTACTCAAATGAAAAAAAAAACTCAAATAAGAAATAATCGAAATCGTTGCCGTGGGGTTGTTGAATTTATATTTTTTTTAAACTTTAACAATTCTAAATTTATAATCACACAACTTAGGTGTGTACAACGTTGATGGTCGAACGCTGAATCCTCTATCTGATGATGTCAGATTTCAGACATGTCACGTGATGGAATATAAAGACGATGATTGGCAGTTAGTGAACAGGGATTGCGCACTACCCCATAATGGCAGCATGTGTTATTCCACCGTGACAGGTAACCAATTTTACATATCTTGATCATCGAGAAGTTGGGAATTCTTTCTTAAATGCTGTTTTAGTGCAATATTTGAATGTGCTTGAAACAGAGCCAAATTTATATAAATATTTTGAGCAGGAAGACATCATATCACGTGAAAATAACTTTTTATGTATCAATACCTTTTACCAAGCATCTTTCTTGCATTTACATCTTCAAAATTTTGCGTTGTATCTATATAATTTTTAAGGGAGTAGATATTTCTTTATCTACTTTAGATATAAACTTCTGGAAGAAACATATATGTGTAAAACATCTACTTGCAATTTTGGTTTCATGGATATTGAGATCGGACATAATTATAGGCCATATCGATTCTCTAGGACTTGTTTTAATAGAGTGATTAAATGGACGTTACTTACACCAATTTGTATGAGGGGCATAGGAAATCTTTCGTCAAGCAAAACCACGGTAATAAAATGTTTTTGTATATAAGCGCGAGCTTATTACGCCAACGTTTTGTTTGCCAAAATATTTTTGTGCCGGTGAGGTCGTTCATAAACATTGCCTGAGGAAAGATAAACCAAAATTGATAGATCTTATTCTTTAATTTCCATTTCCAGAACTGATCAAGAATTGCCGAGATGACATGTTCGAATGTAGTAATGGAGATTGTATCTGGAGTGTTCACGTCTGCGATGGAATACGAGACTGTGGTGATGGAGAAGATGAACTTGACTGTGGAGGTTAGTTCGATATGTCCTTATGCAAAAAAGTTCAAACTTGTTTGTTTTATTTGTGTATGTATGTATGTATTCATTGGAATTGTCCAAATGTACACGGACCTCACGGAAGACCAGCTCCCCTTGATGGGGGAGCTGAATGTGGGTTATCCGCCGTATTTTAAATTTTATAAATTGTGTTTTTAATACAGAAGTAAATTAAACTCAACTCAGCTCAACTTTCGGCTCATGCATAAAGCCAAACCTTTGGCTAAAACAACAACCATCCGCATTTCATGATTGCATTTGTACTGTATAATAAGTAACAATTAATCGATTTCACATTCATATTCCGTGATTGTGGGGCAGCATACTTAATTGTTTACAGCCAATTACCATATCATAAGGACAACCCCAGCGGTGAGCTTAGGCGTGAAACCCATGCTCAAATTTGGCTGCAACAAATCCACATGCTTGCCTAACAGTAATCTATTTTTTCTATAATTATTTTCATATATTGATTCTTTTAAATCAAATTTTCTCAAACTCGCAGATAACTTTATTACAAGATAAAAATGTGTCACGCATTAAACGTTTTGATGATTCTGCAATGATAAAGAATACGTTCAATTGAGAAATATAAGCACTCTAAATTTTTCTTTATAATATAGACCTGCCAAAAGGCATTTTGCCGAATGTAGGAAGTTCAGAAATCGTTCAACATTTCATAACTTTTCTTCTTTTTTTTCTTTAGATTCTGATCTTCTTCAAGCCATCGATAAAGGCATAGAAACAAAATGTTCTGACTCGAGTTTCCGATGTGATACGGGTCGATGTATCTCAGCGTCTTTCTATTGTGACTTTGAAGTGCATTGTCAGGACATGTCCGATGAGGAGAACTGCAGTGAGTATCACACGTTATACTACATGATTTAGTAGTCGTAACATGTTTCGTGAGTTGATTATAAATGTGTTCTCTCTCTCTACCACCAACGTCCATAGGTTTTTTTTTTCTTTTAAATATCTACTTACGTTCATAAAAAAATCAATTCAACACTTTATCAAAAGAAGAAGTCCGTAAATAACCCATAGCATCAGAACAAACATAGTCAAATAGTGGGGTCGCTATATAAGATAAAAAATGCTAATGGTCTACGAACGGATCCTTGTGGGACCACAGACGATAAATAGATAACCTTTCTATGGGCAGAGAGAGATTTTTGTTCTCAACACATGACCTGTAAATATAAAAAGCACTCCAAATATCCTTGATGAGGATATATTAATGCCTTGGATTGCATTATCATTAGGGTATACCAAATACCCGAATAAGAAGCATGTGAAAAACATGTACTTAGGGATCCTGGAACCTATTTTGAAGTGGAGGGACAGTGTAATACATTTTTCGCAATCAGATAATTCTATTTGCATGTATTTTTCTTCGTAAGGGCTACAGCTCCTTGCAACCCGATTCATGATTTCGCAGTCTTCTTTTGGATTCGAGCATTCAAAGGACATAAAGAGTCCAAATAATTAGAGCGATATTGATATTCAATCAATGTTTTCTCACCTCCATTAGTCTATCCTGACTGCAAAGAAAGCGAATTCCAGTGCGCCAATGGACAATGCATCGAGGCATCGCGGCAATGCGATATTACTGTGGACTGCGTAGATGGCAGCGATGAAGAATTATGTCGTAAGTCCTATATTCAGTTCACATTTTCTCTTCATTACCAGACACAAGTTTGGCTATTAACACATCAATTACTTTACCATTTCTCCTTTGAATATGTTGTAGGGTACGCTGTAATTCACTTCTACTTATAGTTACACAATTCCAATAGTTTTTTGTCAAATAAAGTTAACGTATGTTTGGATTTTAAAAACTTCACTACAAGTTGGGCAAATCTTAACATTGACAGCTGTGTCCCAGATAAATTGCTTTATTATGGAAGTCAGGACTGTCCTATCTCTCACATATTCCTTTTTTCCTTCTTAGAGTTCTGCTCTGGGGACACGTTCCAGTGCTACGATGGTAGCTGTATACCAGATAGATCTATTTGTGATGGGAGTCTGGACTGCCGTGGGCTTAATAGAGAAGATGAACAATCGTGTGGTAAGAAAAACAAATAAACAAGGTCATGGGACGCCAGGTAATGGATATAATTACTTATAATTACACTAGAAATGTTATCAAATAGCTACGAATCCTGGAACATTATATAGTGAAAATAAATGAATTGAATTGAATTTAATTGAATAGTTGCTTCCATGCAGTTATCGGAAAATTTAAAAAAAAATGTTGTAGTGGGACCTAGATTAATCAATCTTTGAATTTAGAAGTTGTCTATTTATAAAAGTTCTTGTTTGTGTAGCTTTATACTCGTATTCAGTATTTGCTACTTTGTTCATCAAAATTTATCATGAAGAAGATACAAAGATACAAATACAAACATACACATACACACGAGCAATCCCCCCCCCCCAACAAAAACCAACACAAAAAATATGAAAGAGGATGGTGGTTCTGAGGTGAAATAATGTCATGGATTAATAATTTTAAACTAAAATATAATCATTGATATCAATACACCAATATGACATCATCTATTAATATCTTTCTTGTAGAATATTATACTGCGGATGACACATTGAGATGTTTAAACGGTGAGAAGCTNTTGAGCAGACATGTTATTTCATATAAGGTTTACTGTAATCATGGTAATTATAGTAATTGATTTAGCTCTTCTCTTTAGTTTTAACTACTTTCATTGTGAATTATTTTGTAACTAGAATATGCCGATCTCAGATGCCGTGATATTTGGTCTAATAACGTCACATCACACGTGACGTCAGCTGGAATCGGTAACATTCTGGCCTACAGCTACCCTCCGATGTACAATGAGTACTCATCATGTACATTTCACATACATGGCACTGAAAACATGAATATTAGGTAAGAGCAAATATAACGCACAGTGTACTGTTTTAACACAATTTGGGATGACATTTAACGGGTAATGGTATTCTGGTTATATTTTATCTTAAATATATCAGTGATATATTTCAATTGAGATTGTTGTATCTTTTAATGCCTCCAAAATAGTGGAGGGAACAACTAAGAGAAAGAGAGAGAGATAGTATGCATAATAAAGAAACCTTTTTTTTCGCCAGCAACAAAGAACAGACATAGGCTTAATCATGTTTTAGGTTTAACTCTCACAACTTGTGAGAATAAAATGATAATTAAAGCCAGCTCATCAACGTTTGTTTTAATTCACTTTTATTCAATTTCAAAATATTAATTTTTTCCTTAAATGAAAGAATCTTAATTGCTGTATATTTCTTTGAAAAGATTTGAGACAACTTCAATAAAAATTATCGTTAAGGAAATGGAGATTCGCTCTTTATTCGCTCTTTATTTTAATATCAAATATTGTATATACTCGCTTTACTTTAATCAACAAGAAAATTGCTTACCATTTATATATCATGTACTTTAATTCTCATTCAGATTGAACATTAAAATAATCAAGCTACGTCAAAACCCAATGAATTTGAGATGCCAGGACAAACTGGATATATATGACGTCACGCAGGACACCCAGACAAGAAGAGGCCAGTACTGTGGGGATTTGTACGATGTGCAGGTGATAGGCCGGTCCAGAGCAATGTTCATAGAGATCAGCATGTGGTCTTTGACTGCTGACATGCCCAATGAACTAGGATTTGAGGCAAGCTATGACATGGTCGGTAAGTAGATTCGGTACCGTTTTCACGAATGGATAGTGTGGTCCTCCTACAGACCGGAGAGTGCCGAAAAGATACTCTTCGGCAGTCTTCAGCACTCTTTGGCACTCTCCGGCTCTTAGTATGATCTTCTGGTGCACAGAATTATCGTGGGACAGTACTACACTAACCAGCTTAAAGGCTGATTTACCGGAAAATATAGATTTGTACAAAGATACACCTTTAGACTGTACTTTATAGATGATGACGATGGTGGGGGTGGTGATGATGATGATGATGATGATGAATCTAGGCGTCAGTTACACTTTTGCATAATTGACATTCATTTTTCTTTGATAACGTTTGAGATGTTGCTACGTTTGGATATATTTTCTTCATGAAAGACAACAATTTGGCTACCCTCATTTCATTCAACTGGAACAGCATTATTTATAATTGTATATATCATTAATGGCATCAGTTCTGCATCGCCAGAAAAAATATTATATTCTCATAACAACATTGTCACTGATTGAACAAATGCGAAACAGATAATGGGTGGACCGTTTTTGCTTTGATCATTGAAATTTGCTCTATTCTGCTGTCAAAATCAACAAAACCGATTTTGCATCCAAGTTATCAGAATCAGTATTCGACATAATATTATTCTATCGTTTATTCTTATCTCTGCAGACTGTAACGTGATGGATTGCAACGCTGTATGCGGCGAAACGGTCACCTTTTCCGGCCCATCGGGTTTCTTCCAGACCAAGGACTTCCCGTCCATCATCCCACCATTCACCAGCTGCGACTACACCATCACCGTCGAGCCCGGACACTACATCTCCCTCCATTTCCCCGAGTTTGACATCGAGCGAACCGGAGACACTACGGAATGCATCGACCGCGTCTCCATTCACACGCCGTCCGGTATCCTCAAGCGCGCGATGTGTGGGAACGCGACGCAGCCCCTGTTGATATCAAACACATCAGCAGTCGTTGTTGCACTGGATACTGAGCTAGCGGGCAAATCAACCGGTTTTAGACTGGAGTACAATACGACAGGTACATGTACTCATTGCTATTCAGATAGTGTTAGGAAGAACTGACCTTGAAAGACTGGCTTTGGGCCAGAAAAACCTTGTATTGCTTAAAAGCAGAAGATCAGACGAATAGATCAAAAGTTTGAATTTAGTCGGACAATAAATGAGCAATATGTGAATATTGTTTTCACTAGTGATGGTAAACAAAGCCTTCTGACGCACGAAACAATCACATTATTAGAGTTATGATTTCTTTGAAACGTGCTACATATTAACCATCAACTAAGATTTGTTTGTATCCCATTTAGTAAATTTGTAACAGAAAAATGAATATATGACATATTTTTCATAACCAATCAGATTTTTTGAAAGTGTTTTCCTGTTCTACGTATTCTCCCGCACTAATTTTCTATACTTAGTGTCCCATTATGAAGAAGATTTGTTCATTTTTGGCGTCCCACTGAAAGCATTTAAGTATTTTACTGGTCTGTGTTTTTCGATATACTTTTATACAGAATCTCTGACTACGATGAAAAGATTAAAGACGAGAGAAAATTATGACGCTGATACTATAAAGAGTGGGAAAAGGTGTGTAACAGACATATAAGGACTTTTATACATGATTGTATTTACCATCAGAAACGTTATCAAAATCATTCTTTTTACTTAACAGATCTCGGTGGTTGTGGCTTCGGTCGCGACACATGCTCAGGAGTGGAATACTGCACACTGTCAGCCGCTGTCTTCGTCTCTGTCAACTACCCCTACCAGTACCAACCAAACTCACAATGCCATTGGACAATCACCACACCCGAAGGGTCCTACGTCACAATAACATTTCAAGAGTTCGACGTCATATCCGACGTCAACGACCACGAGTGCACTCAGTCCGATTACCTGGTTGTCTATGACGGGATAGATCTCGCTGATTCGCAGACGCCAGTTTTGGGCCGTTTCTGCCATGCAAGCCCGCCCTCAAGTGCGATCCAAAGCAGCTTGAATACTGTCGTCATTGAGTTTGTGTCTGATGATGAGCAGCAAGGAGACGGGTTCTATGCTGAGTACCGAGCAACATACACTGAGCTGGATGTAGGGTCACCAACTTATGAAATTGGTAACCGAATTCACTCATTGCTTATAGACTGAGAACCAAGAGTAGATTGACTATCAGCACTTAAATGCGCCAACGACTTAAGTTCGGAACGGTATACAGTTCTTTTAACCTGAAGCCATGAGAGTCAAACTCTTAAGTTCTAGAGGCTACAGTAATCTACCCGTACTGTTTAGCTTACAGATTTCGAGATTACACATTATTAACCCATTTACAAGTTGATATGAATTAAGTATTTATTACAATTTCGAGAGACCCCTTTGAAAATTCGTACCTTGCCGGAAAGTCAAGGCATAAATATTTTATTTTGTTTAACATTTTATTCAAATTCATTTGATTACCTCTGTTTACGGGATCCCATGAGCAGTTGGTCTTAATTTAAAATTTCGAACCAAAAATATTGTTTAATCACAAAAAATAAAGATGCTGAAAGTACCGTGCTAGGATCAGGACCAAGGAATCAATAATTATCATTTGTTCAACTGTACTAAATCATTGATGATTTTGGACATGATTCAAACAGTACAGATCACAATAACTCTTCATCCCTATTCATCAAAAAACAGAATACACCTGTCCAGACGATTGGGAACTATTTGGGAGTAAGTGCTATCAGTTCACATCACTCAACCAGACGATCAGATGGAACGACGCGTCCAAGATGTGTGCAGATATTGGCGCCTTTCTCGTCAGCATCAAGACGGCAGAGGAAATGGACTTCATTCATTACATGTTGACGTCATCGTGGTTTACTGGCAACAACATGAAGACATATATCGGTAAAGGAGAATATATCTTGAAAAAGAATATTCCGTGTGTGTGTGTGTGTCTGTGTACCTCATGTATATTTAAGAGACGTAGTTTGTGGATCAAGGCTATCAGTTTGCATCATTAAACTAGACGATCAGACGGGACCTGTGTCCAAGATGGGTGCGCTACTTATGAATTGTTTTACGTTTCTGAGATTGTTTAATTGCAACTTGTTATGCACGAGGGCTCAGAACAACATCCCCAAATCATTTTTGTCCTGAGATTTCATAAATTATACCTTTCAAAATCTCCCTGAAACAATCTATACATCTCTTTTCTTATTTGGAATTTGGAATTTATTCATTTGAACGTCATCGACATATACAGCCAACATTTTGTTCTAATTACATTTTTTTCATATACATTGTGTTATGTCAAACAAATTATACAAAATAAAGAAAATATAAAGGATTTGATTACAATATTTGTATAAATTATTTTCATATAAATCCTTATTCTATGAATTTAATAAATGCTCATCGGAACGGATAATCAAGTACACTTTGGCACCGACTAGAAATTATAAATCATTTTGTGCAAGCATAGACCACTTACTTTAAGAAGAAAACAATCTAGAAATGATAAAGGTTCTATAATAATAATAATGTTCTATAATAATAATGTAAAGCGCCTTGAGCACTCAGCAGAGTGGATACGTGCGCTATATAAATTGCATCTATTATTATTATTATAATAATAATATTTTTTTTTATTTGCTAGGTTTGACGGATTTAGCAGAGGAGGGTCGTTTTCGTTGGGAAGATGGAGGTCCATTGAGCTATGCAGACTGGTATACTGCACAAAGGTAAATGCAACTTTAATCTTCTTGTGTATTTGATACAGATGTCTGAAGTAACATCTCTCTCAGATGCGGGGAAGGTCAGCAAGATTTAAAGGGCGACGAAGATGACATGAAATAATACATAAAGTATTTAATGACACATGGAACTATAAACTATAAATATGTTATTATATGGATTACAGAGTATGTACTATTATGGATAAAATTGTCGTGATTCAATAACTTTTCAAGTCGAATAATAAGATAAAGAGCATCACAATCCCGATGTTTCGCATGTGTCATACCAGTGACAATGACATTTCGTCAGGTTAATATTTTGAAATAAATGATCCAGTGTCATTCCTTTAAGGTACAATTAAAGTGCTTATTTATATATTTGATTTTAGTTCTGAAGAAGAGTCATAACTCACTGGACAAGGTGAAGAATCCAAGTTCGTATTATCCAATAAGGTGTAATGACGATATTCAATTTCTATTCTGTTTCAGTTCTGACGAAGATTCACAACCAAATGGACATGACCAAGAGGATTGTACTATGATCAAACTAGAAAGCTTACAATCATCAGCTAACTGGCACGATATAGCATGTGCGTCCAGAGAAGGGAGTCAGTTCATTTGTGATCAGCCTGCACAAGGTAGGAACAGAATTGATT
This sequence comes from Temnopleurus reevesii, assembly GCA_036244855.1. Taxonomy (NCBI): domain Eukaryota; kingdom Metazoa; phylum Echinodermata; class Echinoidea; order Temnopleuroida; family Temnopleuridae; genus Temnopleurus; species Temnopleurus reevesii. Next base: position 943 of record BQKZ01005706.1, on the reverse strand, counting down.
TTAAAGATGGGAAAAGATAAAGAAAAGAATTGATAATTACTGAGCTTTCTAAAATCGAGAGCAATTTTCAAAATAAAGATGATAGGAAGCTCATGACATGAAACTCGAAGTTACAGGCCTGTTGCGATGGTCAGCACATATTAGATTACGAGGAAAAGAGGCACACACGTAAAAGCACACACACACACACACACACGAATTTACCTATCAAAATTGGCACAATCTAATCATTATCCCTATGAATATAAAAATATAAAATATAAAAATATAAATATAAATTATATGACCTCTTGATCATTAGCGAATATTAACAAATTTTCATATTGAAAAGAGGCGAAAGTCATAAACAATGTTGAAATGAATCAAGATCGCTTTCTATGGAGTGTTATGATCTATGATATTGTAAATTTGTTAAATTTGAAATATCAAATTCTTGTTTACAGGTGGTGAATCCGTGGCACAAGGCATTGGTGACTTGGCAACTAAAGGTAATACACCCTTCGCATTTTATGTTTTCTAGGGGCACAGGAACAATTACATTCCAAAATATTAAGCCTAGTCTGTAACAATATTGATACGATATGATTTTCTTGATTGTAGCTCCTTCTCAGACATCTTCTCCTTTCTACTTATTGACACTTATTAAACATTAACCCATTGCTGGGCAAGATATTACCCACACATCCGATTGTTCTAACCTATTAAACTGATGGTAATATTTTGCTCAAACTCGTTTAAACTCGCTCTTGTACTTCAAAAGTACACATAAGATTTTTTTCTGATGATTTCGTTGACAGTATATTTCGCAAACTTTTATGAGTGCAACACTTCATATTATGAGTCGTAATAAAGTTTGATTTCATAAAGTTTCAATTTGATTTCACCTTATTCAAAAAATTATGTTTTAACAGCTGTTTAAGTTTTTAAGGATTTTAACGAAAGA